>JANHAO010002189.1:0-29683 GCA_026873985.1 Saraca asoca
GATTCTTTCAGTTTAATCCTTTTCCATTTTTAATTTTTATTTTCAATTTCCCTTTTTATTTTCTTATTTTTTTGGGTATTACAATTCTAAAGTATTTTCATATTTTATTGGTATTGGAGTACAAATAAGAAGATGTTTAAAATATTTTATTATTTTATATTTGTGGTTGTACAAAGATATTGATTAAAACCAAACTATTCCTAAAAGTTTATAATACATTCCTTAAAGTGAATGTGATAGCATACAAAGAATTTTAGTACTCAATTTTGTAAAGTAAATGTCTTATTTATACAAAATTTTGATATCATATAATCTCAAATTAATGTGATAGTCAATAACGATTTTAACATTTCATTACTAAAAGTAAATATGTAGCATTTAAAGTATTTTTTCTAATCCTTAAAGTGGATATAATGGGAGATAAAGAGTTTTACACTAAATAAGGTCCAAATAAGTATTTTAATCAAATAGCACATCTTATCATCTGAAGTAGAAGAATGATAAAGAGAAATTATAAAAAAAAAATTGTTCATGTACTTGTTCCTAGCATATGTCGAAAAATGTTATTGAAATTTGTGTTCTCTCACATTTTGTGCAATATTTCTTATATTTTGATATAGTCAACATGCATTATGCAATATAAATATAATTGAAACAGTTATAGTAGATTTGAAGGTCACTTATTTGTTTGGCATGATTGGTTACATTATTCCAAATCAATATTGCTGTAAAAAATTATTTAGATTCACATAGTTAATTACTGGAGAACCAAAATTTTCTTTAATCTAATAAATTTAGTAGATTACTTGTTCTCAAAGCAAGATACTTATTAAGCTATTATAAGTTAAAATTGTGAAATCTCATGTTTTTTATGCCATGTGGACTATCTAAACATGTATGATTTTACTATATGAAAATAGTAGATGATCATATATGTTCATTATCAACTTGTAACTTGGAGTTTGCAAAATTGCTTATTTAAGGAATTTGATTAAGAGCACAATCTTCATATTATTTGATAAATATAATATATCATGAAAAAACTTATGATTTTGCATCATAAATTTTTAATAGTTACTACATATCAATTAGAATATTATTAAATATCCTGAAGCATGTTCATATATGAAATGATTTAGCAAAATAATTTATTTAGTGTCTAAATTATTAGCTATATAATTGTTTAAAAATAACAAGATTTCCTATTTCAATTTATGGGATATACTATTTTGCATGTAGCCCACTCATATGCATCAAGCCAATAAATTATAATTCTCCCTTATAATTGATTTTGGTCAGAGCCAATTTTTTTTTACATATAAAGAATTTTGAATTTGCAATATATTTTTCTACTAGTCTATCACTGTACATAAAAGTGATCTCGAAGAGAAGTTGAGAATATAAGTTTAGGTATGAATATTATATTTCCAATATCAGAGGGAGAAAATATACAGTTGTAGAAATAATATAATCATCTATATGATCATACAAAATAATATGAAACTAAAGTTTAAAAGATGATTGATTTACAATGTATAGCAAATCACTTGCCAGTTATATCACTGACCTAAAGAAAAAAATAAATGTTATATATCAATTGCAAATGCTCTAATTTGGATGGATTTCCTAGTTGGATAATTTGTTTATTATAGAGTAAATGAGTTTAGAACATACCGAAAGTATGATAGAACTATTGATTCCAATGAACAAAATAACCTTATTGAAAAATCAAATATTCTTGAAGAGATTTAAGACATAATTGATAACAAACTTCTGGAAGAAGTTCAGGTATCTGAAATTTATAGAAACAAAGAGATCTCAATTGATTATGTCTTTAATGTGAAAAATGGAACTGAAAGGGAAATAATCATCAACCACATTTTTGAAACAATATAGCGCTCAATATTATGAAAAATAATAAGAATCTTGAATTCATATTTAGAAAATATTTGATATATGATCATTGGCAAGAGAAAAAGTGAGAGAGAGAGAGAGAACAAACGTAATTTAGACAAAAATATAAAATTTAAATTTACTTGCGAGAAACACCTAGAACATGTGAAACTAATTAGATACAGATGTAAATTGTATCAAGAAAAATGAGAAAATTGAAGTTGTAAATATAATGTATGATTTGTAGTATAAAGGTTTTTATATAGATTGTCATTGGTTATAATAAATATATATTTACATGTGATGGATATGATTTTTCTGGCAATATATCAAAACTTGATATGTATCTAATGGTTTTATTTTCAGATAATTACATGTGTGAACAATTACAATGACATTTGTATAAAAATCCCTTAAAGATTTGGGATGCCTGAATTATATAATTTGAATTCTCGAAAAATATATTTAATTAAATTACAAAGATCTTTATATGGATCAAAACAATGTGAATGAATGTGTTATAATAGTTTCAATGAATATTTGTTAAAAGAAAAAGATAAAAATAACTATACTAAATACGAGTTTATTATAATTTTTGCATATAATGATTTGAACATTATTTAAACTTTATAAGAGCTTCCAAAGAAAGTATAGCATTTGAAAAAGGAGTTTGAAATAAAAGATCTTGAAAAGATAAAAGTTTTATCTTGACCTACAAATCAAGTATTTAAATGATGGAATATTTGTTTACGAATCAAATTTTACCAAGAAGGTCCTAAAATGTTTTTACTTGGATAAATTACATTTATTGAGTACCTCAATAGTTGTTCGATCATTTGATGTTAATATTGAAATATGTTGACTCAAAGATATTAAATGATATTATCATGAAAGGGAGTAGGTTTGTCCCATTAAAATTTTCTAGTAAGGTTTTTAGTGAGATGTATCCCAATGTGTATTACAAAGAATAATGTACTATTTTTCTTACGATGGTTTTTCTCACAAAATTTTAACGAGACATATTCTTTATATTATAAACATCCAATAGGAAGTGTTATGAACCATTTTTATGGATGTGCATATACAACTCCCCAGTTGCTTCACATTTTTTCTTGTGTATAATGCATCTCTCCGTGTAAATTCATCTCCTCATATTTATGTAAGTTCATCTTTTGAGATTCTTGCACATATGAACATAAGCTTATGAATAGAGGTTATGAAATTTGTGTTACATAAGAAAATGAAATAAGAAAAATCCTCTTACTCTATTAATTTCTTTATGTCTTTTTTTAGTCTTTTAGTAACACATTTTTTTAATAATTATTATTATCATCATCATCATCATCATGAGAATGTTTTCTTATTATTAAAATCTTTGTTTTAGTCATAATTATTGTTTAGAGGACGGATCCATTACTACTGTCCAATCAAAATACTAATAGTTATAAAGATTTTACGCATTTTTATTAATCATAAATTGATGTCATTTTACATCACACCCATAATTATAATCATAATCATATTCTTTTTTTTTTTTTTTGAAGAAAAGAGGGGATGAAGTTATGAATTTTATTATTATTATTATTATTATTACTACCTTGACATTTGCATGAGATTAATTTTTTATTATAAAATTATCAATTTTTTTAATTATTATTATTACTTTGACATTTTCATGAGAATAATTTTTTATTATAAAATGTTTAGTTTAGTTATAATTATTTTTCAAAGGACAATATAGTCACCACAATCTTACTAAAATGTCAGTAGCTCTAAAGGTCTTTTACATTTTTATTGACCATAAATTGATGTCATTTTGCATCACATCCATTATCTTTATAGTAACGACATACCACCTTTAGGCGAATTTCCGTCTTGGTAATCAAATTCAATTAGTTCATGACAAAGGAACTTGTAATATTCATTAACTTTTGGTTGAATACTTTACTTCCATGAAATTTATAGGTAAGATGTTTTATACATACGGAATTTTTATTTTGTTAAGGTAAAGTGGTTTTTATCCATGATTTTTCATCAGTTGATATTAAACATCGAATTTCGTCTTGCTATTTCACAATTTTTTTTATAAGTAATAACTAACAGAGCAAAAGTAATTATTAATTTTGAATCACCTCATATTAATGTTGACATCTTTGGTATAAAATAACATAATAGAGAGCATTCAAATGTATTTTAACTACAGATATAGCATATTTAGTATGATTTAAACTAATTGATTATGAATTTAAGGTTTAGGATTATTGATTCAATTGATTGTTGGCTTGTTGCCTCCAAGGTCATCAAAATTCCAACTTCATAGTCAATTAATTTAAACTATACCAAACTAGCAGTCAATCAAGCATAGTTTACATTTGGATAACTATACAAATCTGAGATCATATATGTTATAAGAGTTTTTTTTTTTGGGGTAGGCATTTACCAAAAAGATCGTAGATATAAGTCCTATTGGAATTTTTTATAATTTCTTTTTAGTTTTGCAAACTATCTTCTGCACAACAATTTAAATGATTTGTTAAATATCTGCCATTTTTTTAAGACTGATTTATCACATTTTATAGACCTGTTACATTGTAGCTTAATAATCACTTCACCCTTGGAATGATCGTAGTGCATCGATGCTTGATGAAAATCAAGTCCTGTGTCTAAAAAATTGCGTTCAACTCGGTGATAATGGCTGCAATAGCCTCTTCAATGGCAAAACGAACTATCTTTTGTAAAAGTTTAAGGTAATAATTATTGAAAATTTTAAAAAGTTTAGGATAATGATTATAATAAATTTAAAGGGATATACCTGGACCTGTTTAAAGTGATAGACAATTTATGAGGTTAACAAGGAATAGTCATGTGACAAAACAATCATAGAATACGTTAGTCAATTAATTAGATAAAACTTCTTAAAAAAAGTAGAATGATATTTTCTTTTATGAAATGATACTTAAAATTAGAATAAAATGATTCGTTTTCTTGTTAGCTTATACGTAGATTGTTTTGATGTATAAACAAATCATTCAGTAATTACTTTAATTTGTCAATCCCAAACATATACAATCAAAAAATTTATATGTTTAAGATCAGATCATAAAAATTATTCTAAAAAAAATAAAATTATAATTTCTATCATTAATTTTCTGTGAAACAATGAAATTTTAAGTAGTTATAAAAGTACGAGGAGCAATGATACTCTTGCAATCTATCTATATTTTCTCACATTGTAATGAAATTGAGAATTCTAATTCCTTTTATAATGTAAAAAAAAAATAAAAAAATACAACAATGTTATACTCATTTTGCTATGCACATATCCTTTCATAAATTGATGAATTCCAAAAATCTAAATCTCATTTATTTAGAAGAGAACATGATTGGATTGGATACAGTAAATTATTTAAGAATAGACTAAGGAATTATTTGGTCGAACAGAAGATGGATTTTAAGATGTGGGGGGAGGTTTAAGGGTACATAAGACTGACACTGACAATTGAGAAAGAAGATAGGACTGGTAAGTATGGTCCATTTTAGTTACCTAGCCTTAGGCACCCCCAAAGCCATGTTTTGCTTTTTCCCTTCTTAATGCGGCAAGTGTCGTAAGCACGCATGCACCTGATTTTTCGTTCTTTCAGCATAACTTTTTTTTTTTAATTTTATTAAAATAAAAAAGAAAAACAAAAATTTAAATAAAAAGGGTGGTAAAGAAAAGGCATTCTCTGGTCGTCCTATCCTAGACCTAACTCCAAGCAGCAGCTTCAGCCTCTTCTTTCCTCCTCCACTGTCTGTTCCTTCTAAAAAACTTTCAGAGTCCTGGAGGAAAACAATCTGGAAAGTTTTTAATATTGTTTAGTTATTTAATTACTAATTACACATTTACACTGTAACACCGGAGATTAGGTCATTATTAAAATATTAAATAATTGGATAATCACCTTCTTCTTTAACGGAACCAGTACAATTTTTGTCAAACAAAATTTATGAGTTTGGATGTAAAAAAGTAGTTAGTATACTATTAAATCATAAAAGCCAGTTACTACTACCAGTATTATTACCTGTTTACTCTTCTAGAAGTGGGGCAGTCAAGATAAGCAGCAGCAACAACAACAACGAGAGGCTGTACCGCTGCGTGCTTTCTTGCTCATGGATGGAATGTACGGACTGCCATCCGCGGCGGAGTACTCCGACAAGGCCTTGATACCGCCGGAGAATTTGATCTTTCCGGTTGATTACCAGAGCTTTCTAATGTCATCCGGTGGTGGATTTCGTGATCGGATGCCGATTTTCGGATCCAACGAGTTGATATCCGGTGCTGCTTCGGTGATTACCGAACCGCAACCCTCCATCGTGCACGGAATTCAGCGAGGTGGCGATGCCTCGAGCGTCATCAAAGCCAAAATTGCCTCTCATCCTCACTATCCTCGTCTCCTTCAAGCCTACATCGATTGCCAGAAGGTGAACTGTTTGATTTTATTTTATTTTTCTTCCTTTTTCTGCTTCCTTTGTCTGTTTGTTCGCGTGGTGCTTCATAAAAGTAACAGAAAAAGCAACTAGGAGATATGCAATTGAATTTTGTTGGGAAAAAAACTCAACAAATTTTGCTTGTGTTCACTGCGCTTATAACCGATTCAAAAGCTCAAGCTCAGGTGCTTCTGTTCACCACAGCTGCTATTTGCAGCTTTAATTCTTTGAATAGCTTATTGTTTTGAGCTTCAGAAATTTCTGAGCGTCACAGTTTTTGGTCCTCATTCTAGTTTGGAGTTGCGACGTTTGAATTCTGGAGATTCCAAACACGTAAGAGCGACCAGTAAACGAGCTAACAATTTTGAGAGCTGGCTTTGCTATTTGTAACTTATGCTTTCTCTAAACCTATGGAGGAGTTAACCAAGAAAATTGCAGTTTGGTGAATAGGGAGTTTTTGTTTGCTGTATGCTTTTCGTTGATATGGTGAGGAATGCTTATATATTTGCTTATGGTGATGGCAGGTAGGGGCGCCTCCAGAAATTGCGTGTTTGTTAGACGAAATCCGGCGAGAAAACGACTTATGCAGGAGGGACGTTTCCACGTGCTTCGCAGCCGATCCTGATCCCGAGCTCGACGAGTTCATGGTCCCCCCTTCTCATTCTCTCTCTTCTTTCTCTCTCATGCGCACGCACACACACTGAACCTTTATGCATATAAACTGAACCAAAATACAACTTTTGGCAAAGATTGTGTCTCTGATTCCCGTTTTTTCTTCGTGACTATAATAATCGGTTGCAGAAAACGTACTGCGACATGCTGGTGAAGTATAAATCTGATCTTGCACGGCCTTTTGATGAAGCAACCTCCTTTCTCAAGAAGATCGAAATGCAGCTCAGCGATCTCTGCACTGGTGCTTCCGCTACAACCGGTCTTTCTGGTCAGCTATCTGTTTCTCTCCCATTATGTGTGTTAGTAATATTTTCGAATCTGTGCTGTTTTTCTCTCTTAAGAAGGCATTAATTCTGGTGTAAGAGACTTGTAGATAATAGTTTTGAATAACTTTCGTGGGGTTGCATTAGAGGTGACCAGTCTAGCTTCAGAGGAGAGGAGAACCACATGGAGATTCTCCTGTGGCTGCTTTTCCTATTCCTGGCTAGTCCTTGTCTGCTTTGCTTTCCATTTTTCCTCATCAAAGGAAACCGTTGGTTAAGAACAACGTATAATACTCGCAGAATAATCTAACTCGCTAACTCCAAACGCATGCTTGCAAAAATAGATGGGTCTCAAGACTCCACAGTTTTAAAATTAAACTTAAAAGGAAAAAAACCCTAAGAAACAAGATTACTCTCTATATATGTTAGATTATGATTGTCTCATGTTTCTTACTCCACTGCCTTCTGCAGTTTTAATATGTAACTCTACGATATCTTTGTTAATGTATGCTTTCACTGTTTGCTCGTGCTTCATGCTTCTTTCCATCTCGGAGAAAAGTTTGAAATGTTTGGTCATTCATGGGCTGGTAACAGTTTTTAACCTTTCACTTTTTCAGTTCCTTCTTTATATGGTTGTGGCTTGAATTAGTTGTTCCTTGGACTGGTCTTGTTTGTTTTGTTTGTGATTGGTTTCCCCCAACTCTCTCCTTCTGTGTTTTTTTTTTTTTTTAAATTCCTGCCAGTGAATTTGTAGCTTGACGAACAGTGAACTTTTGCATTTGGGTTTCTAGTTTTGACCTTTGATCGCCTTGATGATGTTTTAAATAGTAGTTTGATAGATGGACCAAACCACAAAATAAACGTTCATTTCCTAAAACTCACTTGTCTTAAAGGAACTTCTAAAATCTCCATTTTGCTATCCTTCATATGGCTTCTTGCACGTGTATTCATTGTCTTCATTCTTGATGATTGTATCGATGGTAAGATTTGTAAGGGGGATTCATGAATATGCTCGGTGCATTTCTGCTATAATTACTTTCTGCCTAGAAGTTACTCTTCGTGTGATATTAATGCAAGCGCTGCAAAATTAAATGGCTTTGCCCATTTCTCTAGTTATAACTTAATTGCTGGTGATTTCCTTTTGCTTCTAGTCTTCAGTTGGATGATTGACTTGATTTGTATTCAGCTAATTATTTGATGGCAATATATAGTTCCATCTTGAAGACTCCCATGTAAAGTTTGAAACTTGCAACTAGAAAAACACATGTATGAATGAAATATCGACATAAGGTACTTCAGAATTTTGAAATATTGCTACAGCATGTAAATACTGTATAGGATTCATTTATATCGCTTTTTTAAGTTTACAGGTCTATAATTATTCTTTATGGTAATATCATATGTAATCTTATTTGGATTAGATGAACATAAAATGATGTGACAGTAATGACATGTAATAATGTTTGTTTTCATGCTTTATTAGTGTATCAAGTTCCAATATATCAGAAGGGACGCAGGTATAAGATAAAAAAATCCCCATTGGGAACTGTCTAAGGGGATGAAAGTCTGTCTTTTGGCTAAAGTAATGTCAGATGTTTCATTTTTTTTTAAATGGAAAGTAGCTTGGCCAAATAAAATCTGTAAGGAGCGTCCCAACGTAATTTTAGTATGGTTTTCATGTTTGGGATTTTCCTTCTACCAAAAAAAAAATGGTTAAATTTGTGAAAATGTAATTATGCAAGTATCTATACTCCTTTGCCAGAAGGACTTTTGCTGCCTTTTTTTTTTTTTTTGGTTCCTGCTTCCTTATAGTTTCTTTTCTTTTCTTATTGGATTAGAAAATAGTGTTATTGTCTACTATCGTTGTATATAAAGCTAAAAATTTATAACAGAAGTAGATGTGGTATGGTTTGCTTGGGCGGTAACTTTGATTGGTTCAGTTTACTTTTTTTTTCTTTCCTCTCTTACTTTATCATGTTTGTTTTACGATCCATGAGGTCTGTTGTAAATTGCTGTACCGAATGCTTACTGGTGAGGCTGGTATTTGGCATGAAATAGCATTCTTGCATTGTTTTACGGTGGGCTCTGATGATTATTAATTTTGATAAATGTGGTGTTGCAGACGGTGGTCAAGTTGATTATAGTTGGCAGCTATTATTCATGTTTGAAAGTACAAATTACCTTTTCATTGATAATATTTTAAAATTTTAAAGTCTTTGAATTTTATGATTTGTTGGGTTCTCCTTAATCCTCCTTTTCACAAAACTATAATCCTTGAACGTGTGCCTGAAAAGCCTAGGGGATGGAATTTGGGATTTTTTGATTTTTCTTCTCCTTTTACCCTTTTTCTTCAATTTTATTTTCTTTGTACAACCACTGCAGGCACATTGGATCTTATTTTGGTATCAGCACAATGTCTGGTGCTTTGAGTGGGTTAAGGTGCCCATGAGGCAAAGTGATTTTTTTTCTTTCTTTGGTAGAATAGGAATATATTATAGAATTGGCAAACTGATTTTATTCTCATAGCAGTAGTGAGCATTTTAGATTTTGACTGTTTAGTTATTGCTCTCACCTATCTCGATGCCATTTCAAATTAATCACCATTTATTTTATTAACCAAGATATCCAACTTTCTGATTGTCATAAATGATTTCATCATCACAGTCAAACATTTTTCTACTCTATTATTTTACATGTTTTTTCATTTGGAAATTTTGTTGTATGTTGCATTTAAAATCCTTGGAATCGCATGTAATGTAGCAAATCTGCTGTTGACCATCTAGTACTTGAGTATATTATATTGTTGATTTAGTCTTCCATAAGGTTTTTATCAATGTGAAAGGGGTTGAACATTTTAATATACCGTATTCTGGTAAAGTTGTATATTTCTTTGTATCACACCACTGTAAATAGTAGCATGGTTGGTTTATTTATGCAGATCTGCGTCATCTAAGTGTTAATGTAATAATCTAAAACAACGAAAAATCTTGTGTTGAAACAACGATATAGTTTTTTGCTTATCTGACTGTAGATATCAACTCTTGAAGTGTTGTTAAAAAAAGATACTAAAGGGGGCCAGAATCGTGGCTTGAGATTAGGCTATTACTTAGAAGGAATGCAAATTAGAAGATCCACGCGAAAATGAAATTAAAAGACATAATTTGAGGTTTTATACTATTTTTTCTGATCCCTGCATTTCTTTTTTTTTTTTTTTTCTATCAATCACACTGTCGTATGATGCATGCAGATGATTTTTGGATAATCTGATTTCCTTTAAATGTATGTCTAAATTTGCTCATCCTTGGCATTTTGTAGGCGTATGGCTTACTGAAAACTATTGATGTCTAATATTTGTATTGCAGTGGAGTTAAATTGGTCATGCATGGGTTGCAAGGGAAGTAGTAAGCCGTGTCATTTGTTACGCATGCAGCTCTTAAGGTTCTTTGTTGTGTTAAATACTTGCCTAGCGTTGTTTAGATGCTTGTTTGACTAGTTCCAGTGGTTTAGTGGAACAAGGTGTTGAGAAAAATTTTAGTAGATGCCAAAATATTTTACTTGTCAAAATACTATCAGTCTATCACAGTAGAAGAGAGATTCGATGCTAAGTAGTACTGGAACATTTTTTAAAAGCAAGACCTTAGCATGGCAGGCAGGAGGCATATTATGAGTGACGGTAGTTGAGAAATATTTATTTTTTAGCTAGGAAATGCCTCCTTAGATGTTACCATTTTCAGTGGTGATTTAATATTTTGTCATAAATTATTAAATATGAGTAATGGTAGTTGAGAAATATTTAGCTAGGAAATGCCTCCTTTAGACATTACCATTTTCAGTGGTGATATGTATTATTTATGATTTAATATTTGTCATAAATTATTAAATATGGTCCGTATATTTACTTTAAGAAAGCCTAAATAGACATTGCTTATTACGAATTTCTCATGAAGTTCTTGTCTGATATAACTGTCATAACACGAGTTTAACCCTTGCAATAAAAAGAATATTTGTTAGTTTTATTATTCATAATCTAATTTTTTGAGATGCACGACCGTTGAAAGTTTTATTTTCAAATTTCGAGGTATTAAAATTTTTCAAAAGCCCTTTTATTATGATGAGTGAGTATGAGAATTTCGTAAATAAATCAGATTATATTTAAATTTAGCGAGCTAAAATAAATGTGCATTATTTTTCCCATTTATTTATATTCGTTTATATGTTTTGTTCCGTTTCATAATTTGTTTGTTCGTGATATTTTGAAATAATGATTCCAGCATCTTCAGGATATTTATCAGAAGTTGAATATGTACAGCCAAAGAACATGTAGAATTGGAAAGAATCAAATTAAATTAAAACATAGTGAGTTGAAATTAGTGTGCATTATTCTTCTCAATTATATTATATTCATTTATATGCTTTCTTCCGTTGCATAATTTCTTGTTCATAATATTTTAATGATTAGTTCCTTTTTCCAAAATAGAGAGAAAAATCCCGGGCTCTCTCTAATGCCGTGATAAATTCTGACATTAGACTCAAACCTATTTGGTCTCTTTAGATGGAATAATGGGCATGAAAATGTTGAAAGAGAACTTGTGAGGTGAAGGTCTCTTCACAGGGCAATCAGATTAGTGGTTGGGGTTTTGAAATTGCTTTATAGACAATCGCGAGTGGGGCGGGTGATCTACAAGAGTTAACACTTTCACATGCACTCCCGCAGTTTGCGCTGTGATGTGAAGGTGAAGCAGCCTTTGTTTTGGTTTGCTTTTTAGAGAGAACCTTCAATTCATTGCCATATCTCCTCGACTACCCCCACCTCCTCTGCCTGCCTGCCTGTACTGCTGTTTGTTGCTACATTGCTTAGTGCTTGTCATCGCCATCGGCATTTGTTCTCTTATGGCCCGTCTCTGCTCTCTATCCTTCTCTACACGTGTCTCGCTCCCAAACAATCTCCTTTTTGACAAAGAGTCCCTCCCTATACAGTGTAATCAATATCTTTTGAGTCCACTGTGAAGTCTATTTATTTATAAAGTAATGGAATTGACATTTGAGGTGTGTTTCTGTTGATCCAAAATTTCTTTTGATTTAAGAGAGATAAAAAATACATAGATTCATAATTTTTTTTCTTTTTACCGAACTTATTATTTTAATGGAAAAAAGCATTTTTGTATTTCTTTTAAATTTACATTCTTAATTTTTTCTTTTTTGGTGATAGAGGAGATCCATATCTTTGGTATCATAGGTGAGAATTGATTTAAAACAATTTATTAATTATTAATGATTGATATTAAATAAATTAATTATAAGTGAATTTTTTATGTTTATAACATTATTTCATATTTGATTTTGTTAGTAGTATAATTGATTTTAGAGAATTTTTAAAAAAATATAGAATAAAAACTGCTGTAAGTAATTCTCAAATTGTGATTGGTATTATTTTTGTTTTCTTGTTAAATTAAGGTAATTGGTACTATAACTATGTTATGAATGTTTTATCTTTATATAACTTTTAAAAAAAGGTTGAGCTTTAAGCTTTCTGTTAAGGTATAACATTTCTAGTATACTTGATTAATATTATTATCTTTTATTGTGCTGTGCAATAAAGTCTTAAGAGCTCTTAAGTTCTCATTATACTTGTGCCGCTACGGCGCCGGGGCATATGCGGGCACTTCGTGTGTTCTTCCGCCATGGCGAGTTTTTGTATACCTAGTTTTTCGATCATCTTAGCACTGCTGAGGTTGTGATGACCGTACTTTCATGTTTATTCACTGAATCACTGTAACTTTGAGTTTTCTCTGGCTGGTTCTGAGTGACGGGCGACGGAACCAGACACTGACACTGATATTCAATTTTTTTTTCTTTACTTTGTTTCTTTCCAACCTAGGTCTGCTCTGTACAGTGTACTCTCATGCGATGGTCAAATCCCTGTCGGATGGAGTGGCTGTCAGAAGCAACTAGTTGGTGCTCGTGGGCTTTTAGCCCAGCACCACCATTTATATTTTGATGGGGTCAGAACCAAAAGTTTCCTCTTATCTTTTTATCTGAAGATTAACTTTCAGTTTTTTATTCTTCATTATATGATTATATGATTTGTTGGGTTAGGGTATTCCTTTAATATATAGCAATGTGATTTAGAAAAAATATATATATATATATATATATTGGGGCACATTGTGCACTGTATTTTTTTTTCAAAAAAATTAAGGTCAAATTATCATGCATGATATTTTTTTTTTTAAAGATCAGTATAAGTGAAAGCTGCAGCTATATTTTTTTTATCAAAATATATTATAGAAGTAAAATTGAGGTGTTGATTTAATTTTAGGATTTAAACTCTTAGCTTTAATACCATGATGTTTTGAACTTTGATTAAATTATATGGGTATTAAGATTGTCAATGTCTAATCTTGTTTCACACCAGATTTCCGGAACTTCTGAGGATGGACTCTTTTGGAAGTTGCATCGTCTACCAATAACAATTGATAACTCCTACTTTACATGGCATTTTCCCCTGTGCCTTGCAGCATGCTTTGACCTAATTATCTCTTTCCACCTAATGTTAATTAATTATTGACAACATAGTTTATGCATGATTTGCAAAAAGTTTGTTAAATTCCATACATTGCCTGGATCAAAGACAATCTATTAAATTTCAAAAACATTTTATCTCAAATAGGGAGCTACTTTTTTAAACTTGTGAATTAGTCCACAATCCACTTTTGAAATAGGAGCTATTCTAACTTTTACCATTTTTTTAGGTCATTAATTGTCTGAGCAAATTTTCTCAATTTAATGATTTTGGTGCTCCTATTATTTGGTCAGATGATGGGGCTGTATCTTCGGATGAAGATTTTAGTACAGCAGATGGTGATACTCAAGATGGTCAATTGAGGACTGAAGATCGAGAGCTTAAGGATAGGCTTCTACGCAAGTTTGGGGGTCACATTAGTACTTTGAAGTTGGAATTCTCAAAGAAGAAAAAGAAGGGTAAGCTGCCTAAAGAAGCCAGGCAAACACTGCTTGATTGGTGGAATGTTCACTACAAATGGCCATACCCAACGGTAACATTCTTTTATCATAATTATCTGATTGCTATCTTTAGATTTAAGGAGTGCAATCTGCTCATGCTTTAGAATTTGCTTAGTCTTTTGTGAAATTTTTGTTGAATGATTTCTTTTCCAACTAACACTGAATCTGTCATTATTGTGTGTCAACTTACATGCATTATTTCATGAAAGGCAATTACTGCACTCCAGATAGGCCGTTAAATGAATATGTTGTTTTTCTTGATCATTTAGGAAGCTGATAAGATCGCACTGGCTAAATCAACGGGGCTAGACCAGAAACAAATTAACAACTGGTTTATTAATCAGAGAAAGCGCCACTGGAAACCATCTGAGAATATGCAGCTTTCTATGATGGACAGTGACTGGAAGGTTTTTGAATGACGAATGAGGTGCATGCATGTAACATGATATTCTCACGTGCATTTTCAAATGTAAATCCTGATTAATTATTGCTTGTAATTTCATGTGTAAATTCTTAAAAACGGAAGGATAATGACAATGAAATGCTCACTTTCCCAGAAAGATAATGGGAAATGATAGTAATTTGCTTAATGTGTATTCCTGATAAATAACAACTGACAGACATTACTAATGGAATGGCTTAGACTTCAATTCACGGCGCGCAATATTTATGATCATCCCATTCAAAGTATACACGTCAGATTCGAGTTTATAGTCTTATGGCAGTCTTGAAGTTTCGTTGGTGAGTCCTGTCATTTATCTGATGAAAATGGTGTTGCTGGGAGTTGGAACTTTTCTTATGAAATGAAAAGTATGGATTTAATGAGCATAAAGATAGAAATACTATAGAACTCATCTGAAAGGGCTAA
The DNA here is from genome assembly GCA_026873985.1 of Saraca asoca. NCBI lineage: Eukaryota > Viridiplantae > Streptophyta > Magnoliopsida > Fabales > Fabaceae > Saraca > Saraca asoca. Next base: position 15,187 of record JANHAO010002189.1, read on the forward strand.
AGAAACGCTATATTGGTCTTATCTTTCGAAAAATACACTCATTTTTTGAAGTTTTGTTTAAATATATGTACATCCTTGTATTTTTCAGAAAAACACATACGAGTAATTTTTCTGCAGCAAGAGAGATAAATGTAGATTTTAAATAAAAAAAATGGAAGTCAATGTATATGTGAAAGAAAGATAAAACATAAAAAGATGTAAATGTAATGTGTAAAAGAAAAAAAAAAGGAGAAAGAAAGAGAGAGAAAAGAGACTGTTACATTCCAACGTCAAACATTAGGCCCAAGCAAGATATTTAAGTGCACATAAAAACTCATATGGGCTAGCCCAACTTTGAAACATACTTGGGTCTTAATACTAATCGTCCAAATTCTTGGCATCGGGTTTTCGGATGTATTAATTCACAGCGAATCCGATTTGGACAATGGGCCTGGGCTTTGATGGCATCTTTTAAGCTGACTGTACACTTTAATATATTACATTAATCTTTGTTTGACACATACATTAATAAATAATAAAATAAATTAATTTTTAAAATTTTTTCACTAACAATTTAAACTGGATTTGATATCTAAAAAATTGTTTTAAATAGTTTTACATAATATATTGAGTGTACATCAATGTTTTTTTATAACAAGGTAGATGCAGTTCAACATATTCAATGAAACAAAATTTAACCAATATGTATAGCTGAGTGATTATTCGTTAAGCCAGCCTTCAGCATCATGTTTTCTCATGCTTTCCAGGAAGTGTAATAAATTCTATCTGTTGTACTTCAATACAAAAATAGTAATCTGTAAACCATTGGTCCAAGTTCATTTTACAACATAATGATGAGCATAATACAAGATCCATCCAAAATATCATTGTATTGAGGCCAGGTGTTATACATCATTTGCTTCCCTAATAACCTCATTGAAAAGTTGCCTACACATGCAACTCTGCCCTGAATGGCAAGTGTTGAGAGGCAGGCCAAGTGATCTGCTATCCACAAGTGAAGCCTTGCTGCAGTTTTGGCATAGGAAAAGGCTACTTACAAAACAAGATTAAATCACAATCGCCTCAGAGAGTAAGCTGAGCTATTCTCTGTACGTAAGCAGCAACAGTCTTCTGAAGCATGAATTGTTTTTCTCTGAATTCCCTTCTTTGTCATCTAGGGTAAAAAGAGCTATGGGACATGGTAGCAACTGAATCCGCCCTGGTGAGAGGATAACATGGATTATCACTTGTGTCATGGAGCTCCATTGTACTTTCATCAATGAAGGGTGGATTTGAGGGAGCAGGAAGGTGTTCCTCCTTCTTTGTTAGCATCTGCAATGCTTTTGTCATAGTTGGCCGCAGGGAAGGGATCTCTTGGGTGCATAGGAGTCCTATATGCACCACTCTTAATATCTCATCCTTAATATTCTTGTTCTGGTTTTCATGCAACACTATGTTTGGATCAAATAGCAGCTCTGCAGTTCCTGACTGAAAATGCTTCCATGTCTGGTTTTACCGAAAGACATATAAAAGTAAGACAAAAGGAAAAAAAAAAAAAACAAAAGGAAGTAAGTTCAGTACAGAATCTCATCATAGCAGTAAGGAATGTTATTGAACTAACCACTATAATTAGGCTGTCAGAATATTCCAAGGCTTTGCTCCTGTTGTTCTGTCTGCCAGCAACTATTTCAAGCAGTACCACACCAAAACTATAGACATCTGCTTTCTCTGTTAATTGACCATGAGCTAGGTACTCTGGAGCCATATACCCCCTGCAGTTCCAGAATGGAAAAGTTCAATGATTATTTTAGAGATGATAGATTCTAGTTTTCTGCTAAAGAAAATTTCCTTTACTTGGAAAATGTTGGTTGCACTTAACATTGTGCACTAACCTTAAGTTTGTAAATCAGTGTACGTATGACAATATCTAAATAAGCATGACTTGTTTGAATCAAATTGTGATATATGTGCAATTGAGTGACAGTTTGCTTGAGACTTTCTAGCTGCAAAAATATGAATAATTGTTAGAGATACTTACAAAGTTCCTGCAATAGCTGTACTGATATGGCTCTTATCTTCTTGGAAGGACCTGGCTAAACCAAAGTCTGCAATTTTTGCGCGAAGCCTTGAATCCAATAAGATATTACTGGCTTTTATATCTCTGTGAATTATCCTAATATTGGAGTTTTCATGCAGGTAGACTAATCCTTCAGCTGTTGCAATGATAATTTCATATCTCTTTTCCCAGTTCAATTCTTTGCCCTTGTTTTTATCTGTCATGTATTAGAATAGAACATACTGAGAAGAAATAGTACATCAAGTTCAATTTTGTGAATGTCAATTATGATTACTTGTGCAATAACATAAGCATAGTTGAAAAATCACTACTCTAGACTCTAAAAATAGAAATCTTACTACAAGAGTTCAGTAATTACCAAAAATGAACCGATCAAGACTCTTGTTAGGCAGAAATTCATATACAAGAAGGCTTTCAGATCCTGAACAACTGCATCCTAACAATCTGACTAGATTTTTGTGCTCCAAACTACTGATTATGTTGACTTCATTATAGAAATCTGCTGCTCTATGTCTGTTGTTAAAAAATAGCCTCTTGACAGCAATTTCTCTTCCATCAGGTAGAACTCCCTGAAGGAAACAAATATGTGTACTTTTAGTCTAAAATTTAAGTGGTGGGTTTATATTTGTGCAGATGAGGGAGACGTACTTTATAAACTGTTCCAAATCCTCCTTGTCCAAGCTTGTTAGCATCATCAAAGGACCCTGTGGCCTTTTCCAGTGCAGAGTACTTAAAGTTCAAGCTATTGTGAAGAAGGGTATTCACAAGCTTTTCTGCATCATTTGAACCTAGATACCAGAATAACTATTATCAATAAACATCTTAAGAGTCGTGTAAAATCACATGATATTTTCACAAATAGGATATGGTGAGAACTTCCTTTGGAAAAAAATTTATATAGTAGCGATACGTACACACTAAAACTATCTCACAATGCTCTCATACTACTTTGGGAGGGTAGGGGCTGTGTTGAGCTTAACCTATTCTCACATAGTATGGTGTTGTGAGATAATTTGGGTGCGTAAGTAGCTCCTTTTTGTTGATTAATAAGTCACTTACCTCTTCTTTTCTTTTGAATGTATCTCTGCTTCCAGACATAAGCCCCAATGGCAATTCCGAGCACCAAAACAATCAATGCACTGACAACTCCAACCACTATCACTGCTACATTGCCTGCATAAATCAAAAAAGTAAACTCATACTCAAGACTTTTTACTATTAGATTAGATGCAAATTTCTCTTATTACTGCAAGATGAAGCCTACCATCGTTAGTCCATATTATCTAATGGATTAGCGTTACTTATACTTCTTTCCTTCACAACTGCATACATGACCTAATATGAATCACCATAAACCATGCATGCAGTTGTGAAAAGCTGAAGTACAACTAGCATTTTTCTGTGTAATTCTAGCAAAGAATTGCATGGTAAACTATCCATGAAAACAAAAACAGAATAAAAATTTACCTCTTGAACTCCCATTTTGCAGTTCCTTGTTAAGAAAATCCCTGTCGGAATACCTCATGAAGCATCCGGTGTTTAGCGTCCGCCCTTCCGACCAAGGCAAGCATCCCAAAATCTTCCTAGAAGCATCCTCAAGACAAGCTTTGCAAGAACTTCTATTCAAACTCCTCCAACAATCAGCCAAAACATAAGCCGCCTCGTCTGCTGTCCCTGAAACACCAACCTTTCCCTGAGCATAGCCCTTATTGTCGGGTGCATCTTCAACTGCCCCCAAAACAGCCTTCTTTGCTGCTGTTCGAAAATCCAAGCTCTTCTTGGTTTTGTTTCCACATATGGTCTTGTCTTCTGGTCCCTTATACTCATCAAAGAAACTGTAATTCTCTGCTCTCATGAAGCATCCATCAAGGAAAATCCGGCCGCTATTGTAAGGGAAGCATCTAGGAAGAACTGTCCGCGCTTCAGCATAGCATAACACGCAGTCCAGCAATGAGAGATCGCCATAGCACTGAGCAAGGCCATAGTTTGAGTCCAGTCCGGTGCCGGAAACTGCCTTGCCATAGCCTGAATTCCGCATTTGTTCGCTGATGCGTTCCATTGTTGCAACGAAGTTTGGGACAAAAATGGTTGTGTTGTGTTCACGTTGGTGGCCACACATCGTTTCGACAACCTTGGCTCTTGGATCTCCCAATACTGTTTGTGACAGCAAAAATGAGTTCATGAGAAGGAACATGAGACTTGGTGGAGACATTTTTTTCTCCGTTTTTTCTCTTTTGGATGATTTGGATTTGAATCACTTTCTTCTATTGCTGATTGTTTGATTCCTCAGCAAGGAACTGCAAGAGAAGTAGAGTTTAGAATCATTTTGTGGCTAGACCAGATGCCAGATCATGTTAACCAAACGAGGAAGCAATTTGCAATATAATATAGATTTTGATTCTTTTTATTTAGGAATTTGCATCCTATCTGTCTTTCATGTTAAAGAGACGCAAACACGCAATCTCTATACGCAATAAAATTCAGGATTCCTTTTTATATTCGATAGGATTCATAGATAATTTTGTGTCTGTTTTTTTTTTTTCTACGTGACAAAAACAAGATAAAAAAGAAAGAGAAAATCCAAATCCAACAATAGAGGGATACTAGATGCACTACTTTTTTTTAACCTTTTTTGTATAAACTATCTAAATAATGGCATGGGTGCATAAAATGTCAATACCAAAATACATGTTAATCAAAACAAAGTCCATAATAATTAATTTTTTTTTCTTAAATTGTGTTATATGTTTTGTTGTAGTGACATTGTAAACAGTAAGAAGTGCACTACACATGCCAGAAACTTGACCATTGCTATTCCTCGAAAAGAAAGAAAAATTGAAGATAAAGAGTTGTGCCTAAAAAGGCTTTCACAGAATAGAATGGTTAGTGTGTGAAAATGAACCAAAGTTGATTACCGACTTCCTTTTTTATTTTGTCCTTCGAGTTGCAAAAGTTTCAAAAAGGCAGATTTTGATTTTTTTGGGCAATGCAAGTAAAATCTAGCTTTCACACGTACAAAGTCGTGAGCAATTCATGGACAAAATGCACAAGATAAGCTGTTGGGGCCAATTCATACCCCACATTAAGCTCAAAATAATTTCTGTTTGTGAAGGGATATCAATTAATAATGAGTTCTAGAAAAATGAAAATGTCGGTATTGGATTGAAAACGTAATCCTATTTATTATCCAAAGAGAGTAGGCCCCACTTTTGACAACTACCCAAATCACCCATCTCCATTAATAATTTCTGGAAACATTGCTCCACCAAGATAGCTAATTACTAAACGAGGACGATCAATGATGTTTTATCTTTTCAGAGGTTATGGTTACTTGTTTTAATTTTCTATGAAGATACCAAAGAAAAGTTTTCCACATATTATAAGATGGAAACTAATGAAGCATCTGTATATATCATTGATAATATGATGGTAAAACTGCTTCATTCTCAGGCAAGTGCGAAAGTAAGAAGATGATTACAATTAGAATTAGCATAAGTTTCAAGCCACAAATAGAAACCGAAGCTATGAATTACAGGTGAGAAATATTTCTGAGGAAAAGAATTGGAAATTCTGGGACTTAGAACTTGAAAATTCTTACCTGTGCTAGTTTGCTCTGCATAGGAACCCAGAACCGAATTGAATATCTCCGCGAGAATCATAATTCCCAGTTTGCAAGTTTTGAACTTTTTAATTTGGTTTTGGCACTTCACTCCAAGTCAAGAAGAAAGGCGCAAAGGACGCTACGGATTTGCTTGTTGAAAAAAACAGAGTCCTCGAAGACTTGGAAACAAAGAAAATGCCATTACGCGGTTACTTCTGCATACTTTGACACACACACAAGAAAATGACTTCCCCCCTATTTATTATTTTGTCCTGCATCTATTTTTTTGATCTATATTTCAATTATAATACATATTTTTATTTTATTTATTAAAAAATAATTATAATTTTTAAAATAAACAAATATTACAAAATTAACATATAAAATTAATAATTAATTTTTTCTATTGAGTATAAATAAGAACATATGTTATAATTGTTTTTTTGAAGCCCATGTGTTGCTAAGGTTCATTACATTCTATTAAAATTTAAAACTTTCATTGTTTGTCTATTTTTTACAATTAAATTACTCAAATTATGTAGGGTGTGTTGGTTTGTGAGCCCGCTGAATTAGCTGTTTGTTCTAACATGTGCACCGTTTTACAGCAAAAAGAGAGGTGGCCAATGTAATTTCAATTTCCCAACTTTATTTTATAGTTTTATCAGTTGACTTTGTTGGTTGCTTTGGACTTTTGGTGAACAAGTGGCATAGTTATTTATGGGACGAAACTGAAGAGTTAGGTGTTAACCACTTTTTGTTTATTCACAGCCATCAATTCCTTAAATAAAGGGTTCATTTTGTATTTATGTAGACGTATTTGTACACTCTCCCAATTTTGCTTATGCTAGTTTGATTCTAAATTTTAAAAACAAGTTCTCAACACAAATACAAGATCTTTTTGTGAACCATTGTAAAATATTTTGGAATCTACTACATATTAAAAATATTAATTTTATCTTTTTCTAATATGAAATTAATATAATAAAGAGATTATACAAGGATGAAATTAAAGAAAAATTATTAAGATTACTTTTATGAAAAAATTTTAATATTTGAGAAGCTAAGTATAAATATTAAAAAAAAAAGGTAAAAAATTATAAAACAATTTTAAAATTTTCCAATTTTTGTTGGTAAACCACCCCAAAGTACAAGCTTCGCTCTGAGGCTGTCTTTATAGATATACTAATATCTTATCGGAGGAAAATTTCGATGGCACTCAAATACAGATAGTGATGCGTCAACGTCCTTCATCTTAATGGGTCCCATTAAACTAATGACAGAACCCACCAAAATAAAGGGTTACGGTGCGTTACTATCTATCATAATCTCATAACTTACAAGTATATTACAAAATTTTTTTCCATAAATAGCCTTGTCCAATTTTACCCTTTCGGATATACATACGTACAATGATTTTTTTTTTATTGATTACTATTGTTAAAATATGAACTATAGTTATTAAAAATGAGAACCGTTCACGTAAGTGACAAAAATAATATATAAATTTTAAAATCTAATATATTACTTCCTACTTTTTTTAAAAAAAAATGAAATTGGGTTACTGTTAAAAATTAATAAAAATGACACGCATGAAATGTTTATGATCCCAATCTTCTATTTTCTTTCCATTTAATGATGTTCGGACAATACCTACAATTTACAATCAAATAAATAGAAAAAAAATTTTTTTTTTTTTGCTTTTCCTCGTAAAATAGTAAATAAAACCAAATTCTCTTACATTTTCATTAAACACAAAAATTCTTAATTATATTTAGCTACAAACCTAAAAATTTAACATATAGTGCAAAATGCAGGTTCAATGAATGCATCAAATAAAAATTAGAAAGATTTTGTATCATTTACAAAATTAATATATATTAGAAAAAAGAAGAAAATTTTATAGAATATGCAAGATGAAGCAAACTCAATATAGTAAAATCCAAACCCTACTTCAAATTTTAAAAGTAATTTTAAACACTAAAATCTTTGATTCTCTTTAATTTTTTTTTTTTAAGAATTCTAACATGAAGTTTTGATTTTTTTGTAGCTTAGTGTGAAATAAATGAAGATTGAAAGTTAATTTAAAGGTCACGAGTAACTCACATGTGTTATCTTTGTCAATTTTAACAATAACATAGATGATTTTACTTTTTTTAAAATTTAAGAGAATAATATATAAAATTTTAAAATTTATGTATCATTTTTATCATTCATACAAACTGCAAAGATAATATATATCTTTCCCTTAGAAATATGGTATGTCATAACATAATTATAGTAGAAAAGATGATATATAAGTATTTATTTATTATTTATTATACCAGTATTTATATTGAATGCAACTCAAAGCATATAGTTTGAAAACATGAATAGGTGAATACATTTCCTCCTCTTCAGCATCATTGTAAAATCAATGCATACTATTACTGCCTATTACTTTGCATAAGCTCTTCGCATGTATATATCCTCTTTCCGCATCAATATTTGGGCTGGGTAAACGGAGACCAGGCCCAAATCCGGTCCAAGAAAACGAATTGACCCGAGAGAGAGAGCCTCCATTGCTTGATAGTGAGGCAGAAGATGAAGATGTGAGTGATAATGGAGGAGCAATTCTAAGCTTTCAACTTTTGATCAGAGAGAATAAATGTATGTTAATGTCAATCATCATCAGTTTCAGTTGAATTTTGTTAATATTTCATTTTAACTTCTAGCAGGTGGTTCTGTACCTGTTATTGCTGTCTCTGCATGTAATTTCTGAAATATAATCATGATTGATTCATTGGCTGCTCTTAGCACCAAATTTTCTATTTTAGATTTTTGTTTTAGGGTTTTTCTTGTTAATCATGTTTTGATGTTGAATTGTTATGCTTAACTTTTTCTGCAGATGTTGTTGTTGATCCTAGTCATATTAGTTCACAAAATATAGCTCGGATCGTCTGATGTTCATCCAAAATCAAAGTAAAACACAATGTCAGCTTAATTTAGGCGTCGCTTTTGTTTATGCTGCTGGTAGTAAGTTCTGGAAACCCAACAATTATACAGGAAGCTCAAATTTCATTATTCTCAAATTTAAACTATTATTTACAAAATAGAGTTCATGGAAGATTATGAGAAGTTTCACAAACCTCTTGGACCTGGAGCTAAATAACAATGAGGCATCAACCCTGAAAATAATCTTTGAGCCATTTGACTCCCAATGAAAACGTGACTGTGCAGAAAACATATAAGCAGATTTGAATATAACAAACTTCAGGTGGAAGAATCCAACCATAGATAGAGTGACCAGAAGCGTGGTACGGGTAGAAGACGCAGTACATTATTATTATTTTTTTAATCTATTTCTTTAGAAATGCAATACAGGTACGTAAAGTGTAATATCAAAATGTGGAATGCGGGTGAAGACAATGTTTCCAGTAGCAATGAATCAAACACTTGGTGGTGTGGCTTCATTGGAAGGCCTAGTTAAAGAGTTGTAACATCTGCCTCTTTCACTTCTGCAGTTATCAGCAAATTTCAAGCTTGCATGATGGGAGCCTGTCTCCTGTTCCTTTGAGTTCCACTCAGACAGGTAGTAGTCTTCTTCTGTTATTTTGTTTCTGCTTGATGGACCACAAAACATGCCACCCCATTGTGGGAAGTATATCAAACATATTGGGAGAGTACAGATTATGATCATTACACCCATTAGGGTTATCCCTCTTTCTTTTGAAAATCTTGATCCTCTGAAGAATATTAGTTGGGTCAAAACTGCCCCCACATTACCTCCTCCGCCTGTCATTCCTGATATGACCCCCAATGATCTGAAGAAAAATATTTATCATGCAAGTGGTTAGAGTTAATTATGAAGGATTATTGGCATAAAGCTATGTATAATCACATTATGCATTAGCATCTGTCTTTTAAGTCTATGCAAATGTCCGAGATAGTGCAGAGCTTGTTAGGCTAACAGATGATTGAAATTAATCATTGGCTTTGGAGATCAGTCACTGTTTTAATTGGAGCCATCACTCAGTTATCTGTATGGCAGACTATCAAAACATTACACATAAATTATGAAATATATGCCAGAGAACCAAACCATGTTCTTAACTTGGCCTCTTGACATCTCCACAGAGGTAAGTATGTTGTTGCCTTTTTTTAAATCAAATTTATTGATGACTTCTCACATTAAAAATTTTCTATTTCTACTTTTGACAGTTGAAATTTGAAAGTTTTTAGCAATCTGGAATTATATTGCAAAACATGTGATAGATTAATTTGAGTGGAATCTTGAAAATGCTCACGTGTTCATAGACACAGAGAGGAATGGAATTTTCATTTTTGTGTATAGTTTATGTTTTAACTGATTTGATACAATGGTTGAACTAGGCCAGAAAAAAAATGTAATGGCTGAAAAACATACCTTCTTGAAACAAAGGGAACTACCCCAAATGTCAGCCCACATGCAGCTTGAACAAACGCAGAGAATATGATCATCACAATGATGGATGCACTTGAAGATCCCACCAAGCCAAGAATTACACAGAACAATCCTCCCAACGTTTGGCATATCCATAAGGCCCATAGCCTCCCTCTCATTCCAAACCTCTTTGCCATTGCATCTGATATCATCCCTCCTGCCGGTCTTGAAACCACATTAGCCAATCCAAAGCTTGCAGCAATCATTCCTGCTGTGTGCAGTTTCAGATCAAATCTATCAAAGAGATACTCAGCTATTATATTGTCCACTGTCAGCTCTACACCAAAGCAATACCCGTAAGTCAGCGCCAGAATCCACCCTCTGTAATTTGTAATCCCATAAAATAGCACCCTTGAAAAATCATCTTTTGGTTTCTCTCCAGATTTCTTCAATCCATAATAGTTCCCATCTGGCATGTCCTGGCCAAATATTAGTATTGCAAATGCTGTCATCATTTGGAAAAATGCAGGAATGAAAAATGCAATTCGCCATGCTGTGAATTTGGTAGCACCAATGTTGCTGATGAGGCCAAACACAAGGGGCATGATGAGCTGTGTCGCTCCACCTCCAAGATTGCCCCATCCGGCAGCTACTCCATTGGCTGAACCAACAACTGGACCAGAAAACATAGAGCTCATCCAGAATTGAGTTGAGACAAAGGTGGCTAATGAAAAGCCTGTAAAGAAGCGGACAAGGAGGAAGGAGGTAGGGGACGAGGCAATGGAAGTGAAATAGACAGCTGGTGCTGTGAGGAGGATGAGGGAAGCTGAAGCAAGTCGCGGTCCGAATAAGTCACAGGCTGTTCCCATGGCAATTCGAGCAAAAACTGCGCCTGATACTGATGCAACACCAGCATTTCCAATGTCAGTGGCTGTAAGGTTGAGGTTGTCACGGATTATGGGAAGGAGAGGCGGAGCTGCGAAACTGGAGACAAAGCATGAGAAGAAGGAAATCCAGGATAAATGAAATGCCCTCATGTGGGGCTGAGCCACTGAGTATAATCTGAATTCTGTGGCCTTGTGTTCTGAGTCCACAGGGAGAGCAAATTTTGGTTGCTGAGGTTCAGCTGCAGATTCCACTTCCATACCTGTCCTTTAGGTTGGATTGGACTAAACAAGAAGAGTTAGTATATATTGGTTTGCAGAAATTAGAAACTGAAGCTAATCAACACTTTATTGAAAGAAAGTAGATTGAAAGGAAGTAATATGATTCGAGGGATTTATAAAGTGCAAAAGTCCGCTATCCAAGGTAATGTCCCTCATAGATACAAATGGTGGTTCCACTTAGATATATATATATATATATATATAATGTCTTAGTCAGTTGAATTTGACATGATAGAATCTGAATGAATAGGTTGTGTTAATGAATAAATGAGACCAATTTAAATTAGATTATGATTTGTGTGCAGATGCGTGAGACATTATAATTAGAAATAAGTGATAGTAGCATTGTTTTGTTTTTCCATATTCGTTTTCTAAGAAATTCAGATATTCCTTCATAAATTACAAAGAAGATATGATGCTTTCTACTAGCAAACAGTAGGTATAAAAATTAGCTGTTGTCTTTTCAAAGTTTGAGAACGGTGATGGGGACAAGATGATTTTTCATAGGCTCCATGATGCCGAGTCTCATTGTTTTTACAGTTTCAGTTGCCGAAGAGTGAAACAACGCTTGGATTTCAAATACAGAAAATGAATAGCTCACATGAAGTAAGTTCCAAATGAGACTTGTACTAACTTGAAGCAGCAATCGAAAGAGATCTTTTCTAACAAGCTGTAATATGCATTTACTTTGGAGAGATCGCCAACCATTTGAGAAAATCCAAATCCACTCATTGACTTGGTAAGCAAGATATCTGTGTGTGCGCGCACGCACAAAAAAGACCAATCAATTTATCCTGAAAATTTTATGCTTACTTATGATAAATCATTGTGGAGCATTAATCCTTCGAAACTTCTCAGCTTTCCATGGTTCTTGGCAGCAAAACCTACGGTAATATGTTTATCTGTTTATTGATTGCTTTATGATTTTTCCTTTGTTATAATAGGTTAAGGACAGCTTGTGAGTAAATGATGAATAAGAGTTTATATACGGGAGTGAAAATTCACTTAAATTCTAGTAAAATTCCAATGCATAAATTACAGTTCTCTAAGTCAAAATTATTTAAGTGGTAAGTGGTAACCAATTAGAAAGTCCACTGCTTTATGGTTTCAATTTTACCGTTTTGAAGGCTTGAGAAGATGGAAAGAAAAATATAGGAGGAAAGCCTATTCTCATTTTTATTGGGTTCACCCTTAATGCACTCCTTCTTAAAATTGAGATTTACATTTGTGGGTTCTACTGTTATGTGAGAGAGAGTGCACTGAAAGTGAATACAATAATAACTCATAAATAACCACTTTGTGTGTTATTGCTTTTTAGAGCTCTCCACAGTCAAATTCTCCCTTCTCTTTCCCATTGCCATTAATTTGATTGCTCTTTTACACGGTTCTCATATCATATATTAACTTTTCAAATTCAAAGAATGTGATAATGTTATTAAGTTGGAATTGACATGCACATAGATTTCCTCATATTATTAAATTAGGAAGCAGGTATATAAAAATATTTCACAATTTGAACACCAATGTGTTCAACGTGTTTCGCCTTTTGATGTTTATATGTTGCATCCACAACTTCCAGTGAATCATTCTAATGTATGAAAAACAAGCCTTTTACTGTGTCTGTGTCTTTGGTACCATTGAAAGTGAGAGTCGCATTATCTTTGATCGTGGAGTTGAAAAAATGGGATTGTGTGGTAGGCTTAATGATCTTCATATGTCACCTGCCTCCAATGAGTTTGTCCCCAAATCAATCTTGAATCAGCTGCAATCCCAAATTGCCACCATACTGCCCTGCATCTGAGGCATCTACAGAAAATTTTAATGCACTCTAAAAATGAATAAATTTTTACTCCATAAAAAAAATAAACCAAAAAAAAAAAAAAAGTGAACACATGGATCCTATAAAAGAATAGTTCATCTTTTTCTTGATAGGGTAAAAATCTTGTTTGACATTTTGTTATTCACACCATTATTGTTCACACAAACTGACAAAACTAATTTGGCTCATATTTTACCACAGTTGCAACTTTGAAAAATATTGGTTAGGCTAACATTAATCTATGACTATTTGGTTGGACAACCTTAAGCTTATACATAGTATTTTTCTAGGAGAAGAAAAATAATTGCACAATGTAACTAACTCATGAGAATGTCGCACCATGTGAGAGCGAAGGATATCACACCACTCTTTCTGGCATTAGTTTCCGTCTCTACTTTAATTGGAAAGGTTTGCTTTATATATATGCAAAAATTAATGAGAAATATACACTTTACTCACATGTGATATGATCATAATTTTGATTTATGCACTTGTAATTTAAAGTATTGCAAAGAGACTATTTGATTTGCATCATTAACATTTTGCTTATATATATATACATTAATTTTTCATCAAGTTTTGACAAATTTTATTACATATTAATTACATACTCCTTAATTAGTTATAATTTCACCTTATTGTTCACATATGTTAATTTTCCGTTCAAATCAAATGAATTTTACTATATATCAATTACGTACTCCTTAATTAGCCATAATTTCATTTTGTTGTTTTCAATTTCCTTTTTTACTTAAATCTGAAACTCAAAGAAAACTTTGCTTTTTAAAAATTTCTTTAATTTCAAATTTTGATAACCTAATTAAGGAGCACTTAACTGATATATGATAAAATTTATTAGATTTAGATAAAAAATTAATACATATGAACAAAATGTTAACAATGTAAATCACAAATGGATAAACTCAACTAGGGCCACACGGGTAAGTAAAATGTTTTTTTTCCAAAATTAATTTGAGTATAATTGATAAAAATAAATAATTTTAAAAAGTGAATCATGGAAAAATTTATTGTGTTTGATAAAAAATCATTTTATGATCATACTTTACTCCCAATAGCTAATTATAGTGCTGTAATTTTAAGGGTGTTGATGTCGGATTTTGGTCGTGTTCCAAACTCTGGCCAGCGGGGGGATTCTTACTGAATCTCAAGCCTCTTTCTAGTTTGACTTATACAGGACGAGGAAGTGAATTAGGATCAAAGGGGGAGTAGTAGTGAAAGTATGAGTTTTAATGTGGTTCGGTTAAATCCAGATAGCACTGGATCCTACGTTCATGGCGGAGATTTTATTGATGTAGAGTAACTTGCAGAATTTCTGCTTACAAGATTGTCTGCTTCCCAGATTGTCCTCCCTCTTCTAACAGGGCAATCCTATTTATAGAGGGAGGAGGGGTTACATGCATTAATTACAAGCTACAGTTGTGTTACATCAAATAAT
>JANHAO010002190.1:0-29683 GCA_026873985.1 Saraca asoca
GTTGGCGGGGAAGAGGAAGCTCTGTATAGATGACACGTATAGAAGGAACAGTGTAAGCAACCCTCTTTTAATAATATGATAGATATTCAAGTATATCCTTAACCCCATATATCTTCTTCCCCATTTCTTAGCTTAGAACTCCTATTAATTTAAATATTATAGGGTTCATAGCGGACCTCTATTCATCATTTTCTAACTTTTTTTTGTCTTATAGGTCCCAAACATAACCCTTGTGAAGAGGTTTATCAATCATATATAATAATGTTAGCCAATGAAGACCCCTCTGATAAATATTACCTTCAAGGGCCCCTCACTTTTGTTTTTTCTTGAAAAACCAAAGGAAAGAAAGTTACGACAAGATGGAAAAGAAAGAATTTGATAAATCTTCACGGTGGCAAATTATTTAATGAGACGTGGACAATTTATTTTTTGTCACGAGTGAACACATACCTTATGGAGTAAAAATAAATTTTATCCTTCAAAGTATGCTTCAAATTTATCTCAAATTTTAAAATCTAATACTTCATCTTCTGAAGTTTTAACTAAACTAATAATATTAAATAAACTATTAATCAAAAATTTTTTTTTAGAATTTTGATTGATCCATTTGTTATGCTTACATTTTGCATTAGTTAAATAACAAACTCTAATTAGTAATACAATTTAATTAAAATTTATGATTTATTTCATAATTTTGGTAGTGAATTGAGGGAAATTTCAATGAACAACTTCTATATGCAAAATAAAGAAATTCCTCCATCAAAAGAGTAAATTTTATTTTTTATTTGGGGTTTGAAAAAAAAAATAGTGGCTATTACTTTTTCATATTAAACTTGAGAGTTAAATTATAGACTATTAAATGCATCTTTCTTTTTTTTTTTATTAATTTGTGATGATCATAATTACAGAAAAATATAGCCATAGTTAAATGTAACCACGATAACATTATTACAAATGATAGTTTAAAACTATGATTGAGAGTATGAACTTACTGCAAAGAAATCTACTTCTATAGATTTGAAGTGTGTAACTTTGTTTTGCTACACTATACTAGTATCAATTCACTTTAAATATGACCCTTTTTGTTTTCACTGTCTTAATAGATTGCTTGTGGAAATAACATTTGGAATTAAATTCCTTGCTGTACAAGAGCACGTTCGAAAGTTCTTAACAACTTCCAGATCATTCACAAGGAATTATCAATATATTCAATTATAAATCATTCACATGGTTACCAAATTACAAGATTCTATGATGTCTTTTCCATTACAGCTTTTCATCTACGGTAGGTTGTCCCTTAAATTGTTACACACAGACATAAATATTTATAAAATAGAACACTTTAATACATATAAAAAAAATTTCTAATTTTTTCTTTTTGAAAGTTTATTATAAGTAATAATTTTATATAAAAATTTATAAAATGAAATGTTATAATTTTGTAGGTAATAAATATATAAAAAATTATAATTTTCATCAAGAAAAATTATATTACCAATGTGCGCAACAATGTTTTTTTTTAAATTTTAGTTTCAAGCTTCCTTACTATTGATGTAAAAAAAAAAAAGGGTTAAGCCAAAAGCTTTTAACTATTACACGATTTATATACAAGTGTGTTTGTTTAGTTAATATTATCAAAAAGCAATTTACCTATTACCCACGATCATATATATATATATATATATTGAATAAATAATGGTGCCAATTGATAGCATATGAAGAGAGAAATGATACAAAAAAAGATGAAGACAAGAAATTGGTGAGACCTTGGGACCAATGACTTGAAACCAGGAATCAACTGGATACACATAAACGATAAATGGACCACCATGTGCTAATATCTCGTTTCATTGCAAGTCTGGCTCTAAGATGGATGGTGACGAATATGGATAACGGAAATACAATATTTTAAAAGAAAAAAAATATTGTGAATAAAAATTGATATATCTAATTTGTGTCAAACATATGAATAAATACAGACACGACACATAAATAATAAAAAAAATAATATGTCTCTACTTCTTAGGTCCAGCTCTGGTGTTCACTCGTTACCAAAAAAAATTGTCCGCTCCATGTTTTCGATAATTTGCCTCTGAGGATTTATTGGATTGTTTCTTTTGCATCCTTCGTAACTTTCTTTGCTTTGGTTTTTGAAGAAAAAACGAAAGTTAGGGGCCTTCTAAGGTAATATTTATTAGAGGAATCTTCATTGGTTATTAAATCAACCTCTTTGTTCTGGTGTTAAACATAAATAATCAACATGGATCAGGGCACAATGGCTGAGCGTGAGATATTTTGTAGAGGGGACCAATAATGACATAAACATTTTAACTAAAATATAGTAAGCTCAATAAACAATTAAAGGTAATAGTCATGCGAATATATAAGTTAAAAAATATGTAAAAGCATAATAATCAATACTTGAAATGGACCTTGATAGTTTGTGTTACTAGTGTTCAAGAATCACTGGTGTAACTATTTTATTTTGTCAATTAATTAGACTTGCATCTTCGTATATCCTACTAATTTTTCAATGTTTAATTGTTATTATTATAATGTTTTTCAACAAGTTCGGAGGTTGACGAGGCTTTTAGAGGTTATTGAATAAAGTTGAAGCTTGTATATTAAGTGAAGTACTTTTTGTTTATTAGTCGGAGGTTATTGAATAAAGTTGAAGCTTGTATATTAAGTGAAGTACTTTTTGTTTATTAGTCGGAGAAGTTAGTGTAATAATTAGGGGCGGACTTACATTGGACCAATTGGGGCTGAAGCCCTTACTCAATTTTTATTTTTAAAAAATAGAAATGTGATAAAAGGATTAAATTGAAAATTCGATAGAAATTAAATTGAAAATATTTCTTGAAACTGAGCTTTTTTTTATAAATTTACCTAAACTTTAGGGGGGTAAATTACAAATTCTTTATTTTCTTCAGAAGCTTCTTCATGAATCACGAACCACTACCGACCTCCAGCCCCCACTGACAGTAAATTCTGCGTCCACCGCTGAATAATCAATAAAAACTAAAAAGATAAAAATCTATTAAAAATTTGTAAAGTTAAAAGATGTTGTAACCAAAATAAGAAGTAAAAAAGAACCAAAAGGAGAGCTCTCTTATTCTCCTTGGTTTATGGAAAGATTTTGTACTCGGAGTGTAAATAACTTTTTAAAATAATATTTATTAGAAAAGGGAGACAAAGCCAATTATGTATTTATATTAAAAAGTAATTTATTATTTTTTTGGAAATAATAAAAAAAGGCAACGTCCATGCTACCCAATTTTAATTTAAGGGTATAACAATCATTGATGAAATAGCAAAATGGATGCATATTTGAAATATGTACATCAAAGATGCAATTGAAATTTATACTTACGTAGTCAGAAATCTCTATCTTAAATAAATTTATCTCATTTTTAAATCATATTCAATCAATTTATGGAAGTAACCATAAAAAAAAACATTTAAACAGCTAAAAATTCAATAGAGATATAAGGGTAAAACATAAAATTAAAGCAAGTCAATAATCCAAATATTAATTTTATAATTTACCACCATATTTCTATCAAATTTTTTAACTGTTTAATTTTTTTTTCATTATTTCCATAAATTGATTGAATATGATTTAAAGATGAGATGGATTTATGATAAGAATAGTCTAAACATGTTTGAAATAGCAAAAACCAGTCAATAATTGCACTTTATGCTCCAACTACTTAGCAATTGTTACCTTAAATGATGAGAAGCATGCCAAAGGGACACAATTAGCATTGGCATAATATTATCAATGGTGTAGGTTAAATGTTCATAAGTGTAGCTTAATTTTAAGATTCATTGTGTAAATATGACTATTCTATCACACAAATAGAGTTTTAACAGATGGGTCACCAAGCAATGGAACTTAAGTTCCATATTCTAACTTGGGTTCAATACGAGTTTTATAAAATAGTTTTAGGAGAGGAATGATATTAACACTATGTGAAGCCAAGAAAACTAAGATCAAGAGCTTCATTCTAAAATTAGCAACCTCATAATTATGTTGAACCAGCTATTAAAATAGTGCAACTTTATGTATAGAGTACTCTTCCATAAAATTAAACATGTGACTTAATTTTTTATAATAAATTATTAACCTCCACATTTTTATATGGAGATTAGTGCTCTTTACTTTTTTATTTGAAAAAAATTACTTTATTTTCTTAATTCAATTTATACAAAAAAGATAATTTAATTATTTTAGTGTGTATCAGTACAGAATCGAAACTTTATTGAGAAAGTCAAAGTTTAAGTTTGCAAGTTTTATTGGATTTTCAATATTCTTGTAAATATTGTGAAATTTAACTTCTAAATTATTTCACCATTATTAAAATTTTTATGGATTTGGGAACAATAAGACAAGATAGTTAGAGAATTCGTTATATATTGAGGAAAGGCATACATTTTTAAATACAATGATATCCATATTTTGAATTGAGATGGAAAGCAACTAAGTAACTGAGAAGAATCAAAAGAGAGAGGAAGAGAGAGAGAGAGAATTAGGAGGGAATCAAATTTCAAAATGAGGAAGAGAATGAGAAGGGTCTTGCACACTAAAATATATAACTAAATTCTCCCTATTTAAATTGACTTAAAGGAAATAAGTGGACCTTCTATTTAAGTGAAAGGTAGAAAAATGTTAATCTAGAAATTAACAAATTTCTTTTTTTATATACCAATTTTTTTTATATCTTTTTCTCTACTAATATTATACACGACCATTGTTGTATATAAAATTGTAAAAAAATACACTAAGCAACTATTATTATGATAATATTTCGGAGGTACCCACCTGACATTTTTTTTTCTTTCTAAATTTTTCCTATATAATTTTTTTTCTTAATTTTAGGGGAGCATGAAGCTATAACCCTCCGCCTTGTCAGTGCAAGGTTTAAAAATAAACAACGGAAATCCACTTTTTTTTGTAAGATGCTAAAATTCTCTAAGAATTTATCCTAAAATCGAACTCACACCATCTTTATTGTGAGAGAATGAGATCCATATGTTAAAAATTACACTAAAATGTTGATAAATTAATAATTTATTAATTTATATATTAGTTAAAATAATAATTTATTAACATATTTTTATCTTTTAAAATATTAAATTTTATGATTAGATGAATATATTAATCCTTATATTATCTAATTATTAAATTACAAATTATCATTATTAAACAAGCTTATAAAGATAATTATTGTTATTAATAACGTCGTTGGAAATAACAAAAACGTAAAAATACATTTCAAGCAATAATCACATTACATATATTTTTTTTTGTTATATAATAACTTTACATCAAAGCTTCTTAATGCACTAAAAAAATTAGAAATGAGGTGTAATAAGACATTAATTTCAAGAAAAAATAAGTAACATTGAAGTCATATTTTATAAAAGCCTCTCTTAATTGAATTATGTATACATATGATTTTGATTTGCAAAAAGATTATTAATTTATATATTAAATAATATTATTTAATCAAGATTATTAATTTATCAAAGATATATTAGGTACTGTATTAAAATATTTTACCTTTTTTTATATTACCACACACGGTTATAGGGTTAAATTTAATAACTTTTCTTTGAGCCAATAAAATTTGCATATCTAGATTAAGTTTAATTAATAGATTCATAAATTTTTTAATTCTCTTATTGAATTTAAATTGGCGTTACTTAATAAAGAAAGAAGTAAAATTTCAGAAAATTTATTAACAGAAAAAATGCATTCAGTATTTTCAGTCAATAAGATGAGAAATTACAAGTCTCCCAAAACAAATTTTTACATGAGAATATTTCCTCCAAGAAAGAACAGAAAGTAATTATAAAATAAAAAGGATGAAGATCCCCTCAATTATTTTACCATGTTCATGTCTGCCAATTTCAAAGCAAAAACCGAACAATTGTTTTACACAGAAACCTATATACAAAGAAATTTTCTGTTCTTTTGGATGATCATGCTTATTTTATTTTAGTGTCTACAAACAATAGTGGATTTTGATCAAAAATTTTGGAGGATCAAAGAGTAAAAAGAAATTTGGAGGGTAAACTGATTTATGTAAAGATAATTTGAAGATTTTTCACATAATTATATAATATTAACATATAATTTTATAATTATTTTTTATTTTACATTGTG
This sequence comes from Saraca asoca, assembly GCA_026873985.1. Taxonomy (NCBI): domain Eukaryota; kingdom Viridiplantae; phylum Streptophyta; class Magnoliopsida; order Fabales; family Fabaceae; genus Saraca; species Saraca asoca. The sequence goes on from JANHAO010002190.1 coordinate 6,173, forward strand.
CGAGAGTTTATTATTTGTTACCATGCTCATCCCAAAACTCCGTTGTTATTTACAAAATATTAAAATGAGGATGAATGAAATATGCATTATAAATTTAGAACTTTAATTTATTTATCCTATCTCCAAAATTTTAAAAAGATCTTTTGCCTCTTGTTTTTCTTTTTATACATTTATTTGACCAAATGACTTTCTATGTGTTATGAGTAATTTTGGAATCATATAAATAGGCTGGTAAAATTCTAATGGACAAGTCCAGTTGATAAGGACCTAATTCATCCAAAATTGAGTTTGTTAGAGTAAGGCATTAACTTGCTAAATGTGAACTCAGGTTGCTGGTCAACAAGGGTCAAAGCAGCAACCTCAGGTTGTTGATGACGAAGTCTAGCCCATAGCTTAAAGTATACTTTCCTAGCCATCAACCCAGGGAAATCCATTCGTCACCTATTTTAATGGAAATTCATTATAACCATCAATGCAGGGAAATTCGTTTAGTGGCCTATTTTATTGGAAATATGTTATTATCTGTGAGGTGATCAATTTAGGATTCTTTTTGTTATTGAATTACAATCAAATTGTAACACCCCAAACATTATGAAGAGGGATGAAATCATTGTACAAAAGAAAAGAAAGATATACTGTTGGGCAACCAAAAATACAGAGAAATAAAACAATCATGGATGTAGGCATTGAGTTAGGCTGAATCACATTAAAATTTTTTTGTGTCATCTTGTTCTCTCTCTCTCTCTCTCTCTCTCTCTCTCTCTCTCTTTTGATTTTATACTCTCAATTTGCAGTTTGGGTCTTTGGACTTTAGTTGACCGAATTTACACATCAACATTTTGGCACTAGAAGGAGATCCCTAAACTGCATTCTTCTTGATTTTACATCCAATTGCAAGGGCTAGAGGAAGAACCACTAGGAGTTCAGATACTATAGTTAACCAGCCTGAGGGTCACATAGAACAATAGCGGGATGTATTACTAGTTAGAGGCCTAGTTCCTCCTGTGGTAGGCACTTCTATCATCCTGAAGGAGATTCACGTTGGCCATTGTGACAATCATGTTGGGGGCTATCTTTAGATCAAAAAGCACTTTGATAGGAATTCTACTAGCCTACGATGAAGTAAGACGCCATTGACCTCATTAGGAAGTGCAACAAATGCCAAAGGTTTGTTAAGGTCCCATGAGCTCCACCAGTTTACTTGCAACAGATGGTTAATCCATGGCCCTTCGTGATCTAGGGCACGGACTTGATTGGACCACTCCTAATAGATTATGAAAAGTGCAAGCATGTAGTAGTTGCTATGGATTATTTCACCAAGTGGGTAGATGCGAAGGAACTAGCAGAGTTCTCTTCCCCGAAGATTGAAAAGTTTGTGTGGACTAACATTATTTGTAGGTAAGGAGTTTCTCAGTAGATCGTGACTGATGATGGGACCTAATTTAACAGCAAGCAGCTTACCAAGTTATGCAATTATCTCAAGATTGTGAAGAGTTTCTTAGCTGTAAACCATTCCCAGGCCAGTGGACAAGTCAAGGCTATTAATAAGATCATCAAACAGATCTTGAAGACGAGGTTAAAGGCTAAGAAGGAAACATAGGTAGACGAGCTACAGAAGGTGCTTTGGGCTTACAAAACCATAGCTTGTAGCACTACAAGAGAAACTCCTTTCTCAATGGTGAACATATCCATGGCTATGATCCTAGCATAACTTGAGATAACTTCACAATGAAGAGCCATTTTAATCCAAAGGATAACAATCAACTGCTCGCTATAAACCTTGACCTTGCAGAAGAGACAAAAGAAATAGCTCACCTCAAGATTGTGACCTATCAACAACGAGGTCATGAGATAATACAACAGGAAGGTCCGAGCTCGAAACTACAAAATTAGTGATCTTGTACTGCGCCTTATTCTTCTTGGAGCTTGCAAGGCCAATGATGGGACACTAGGTCCAAACTAGGAGGGCCCTTACATCATCAAGGAAGACTTAGGAAATGGAGCTTATCACTTAGTAAATATGAATGGAGTTGAAGTTCCACAAGCTTAGAACACTGAACATCTACAAAGCTCGCCCTTCTAATCTATAATGTTATTCAGGAAGTAAGCTCTTCTTAGGGTTAAAAAAGTCATGGTTTTCTAGTTGAGGCGTGACCTATTGGGCATTCATTGCTAGCTGAGGCGTGACTTACTAGGCATTCAACTTGACTAATATTTACAAAGTCATGGTTTACTAGCTGAAGCATGACCTATTGGGCATTCATTGGTAATATTTACAAATTCATAGTTTGTTAGTTGAGGTGTAACCTACTGGGTATTTATTGCTAGTTGAGGCGTGACCTGCTAAACATTCAACTTAACTAATATTTACACAGTCATAGTTTGCTAGTTAAGATGTGATCTACTGGGTATTCATTGCTAGCTGAGGCACAACCTACTGAACATTCAACTTAACTAATATTTACGAAATCATGGTTTACTAGTTGAGGCGCAACCTATAGGGCATTCATTACTAGTTAAGGCACGACTTGCTAGGCATTTAACTTAACTAATATTTACAAAGTCATCATTTGCTAGTTGAGGCGTGATGTACTTGGCATTCAACTTGGCTAATATCTATTAAGCCATGATTTGTAAGCTGAGGCACATTTATATTAACATTTAAGTTATCATATATGACCTACTGAGTATTTAACTTGGAAGTGTAAACAACAGCATGGTAGATCATAGTTGCTAGCTTTTACCAGCAAACTATAGCTTCTAGTCCATATATCGCATTGAGAGATAAGGGACTAATGTTGTAGATAATTTTGGAATCATATAAATGAACTGGTAAAAGCCTAATGGATAAGTCCAACTGATAAGAACCCAGTTCATTTAAGCTTGAGGTCATTGGAGCAAGGCATCAGCTTGCCAAATATAAACTCAGGTCGCTGGTGAACAAGGGTCAAAGTAGCAACCTTAGATCGTTGAAGATGAGAACTAACTCTCAGCTTGAAGTATACTTTCCCAACCATCAATCCGAGGAAATCCATTTAATTGTCTATTTTAAGAAAATCTGTTATTATTCATGAGGTGATTAATTTAGGATTCTTTTCGGTTATTGAATTACATTCAAACTGTAACACCCCATCTATTATAAAAGGGGATAAAATCATTGTACAAAAGAAAAGGAAGATATATTGCTGCATAGCAAAAAATACAGAGAAATAAAACAATCATGGACTTAGGTATTGAGTTAGGTCGAATTACGTTAAAAACTTCTGACATCATCTTGTTTTTCTTCTTTTCTTTATCTTTTGATTTTACACTCTCAATTGGCAGTCTGGGGCTTTGGACTTTAGTTGACCAGCTTCACACGTCAACATTAAGTTTGATTGAAATTGTACAAATGTAAATTAAGGACAATAAGTGAAAAGTTAAAAGGGAATTTTCATTCAAGAGAAATTCTTACTAAAAGTAAAATAAAATAAACTCTTTCTCATCCCTTCTTTTTTTTTTCCTTTATACTTTAAAGATTAATAATCAAATATCTCTATAATGTGTAAGCATTTTTAATGTTATAATAGAAGTCGATATTATTTTGGGATTTCCCATTTCAAATGTCTTCCATTTGAATTTAAAATGTTGCATATACATATTCAGTGACTACAAGTTGTTTCTGTAATCAAAATAAAAAAAAAATTCACTTTGACATTAATGGTTATATTTTTAAAATTATTTTAAGAACCAGCATAACCAATGATTAATTTATTAAACTTGAGTTACTGAATGCCAAACAATTTAAAGAGTTTTATTTTTTTGGTCAACTAATGATACAGAGCCTTTGTTAGTCCAAAATCGTGATCGTGTTTCTAATAGGTTATGTTGTGACATTTTTTATATGTATGTTTCTGTTACATGAGTTTTCATTATTAAGGTAACACTACATTCATATTTATCATTTATATTCTCTCGTATTTGTAACGAGGTTTTATGATGAGATCTAACGTATTATTAGCAGGTATGCCAAATTTATATAACAAATGAATGTGATTTATCATTTTTGTATGTGATATGGTTCAAGGTGAAGGGAGGGGACAACAAAAGCCACAACTTTATTTTAAAATTTTAATGTCTTTACTAATTATTTTAGATTGACACTTTCAATAATTTAAGTATATATGTTCTATGAAATTCTAACATGTGGCCTCTTCAACTTGAAAATTCTAACTCCGTTTTTGGCTGTAATCACCTCATTAATATTACAGAAAGAATTTTGTTATGATTGCGTCAAAATGAGATTTATTATCTCACTCAAGCGATTTTGTATACTAAATGCATTTTGAATTATGATTTAATTACAAATTTTACACATATAAATACTATAATAATGATTAAATGTAAATTTTGTGTTTTTATTGAATTTATTTTCACTAGATATTATTTAATAGGGGTGAATAATGTTTGATTTTGGGTCTCTGATTAACCAATGGATTTTAAGGGCTTTTGTTTCTACTATAAGAAAAATAAGATTTTTCAACGAAATATTCTAACGAATTTTAATCCATTGGAATATTCTAACAGATAAAAGTCCTGTTGAAATATTCTGTTGAACTTTTCATTGGAATATCTGTTTTTAAAATTTTTTTCAAAAAAGGAATATTCCAACAAAAATTCCTGTTAGAATTTCCGTTGCAAATTTTTTTAAAAAATTCTAACAGAAATTTCCGTTAGAATATTTTTGTTCAAAACTGTTTCCCAGCTAAAATTTTTATAGTTTTGCGCTTTTTCTGTCGAGTTTCTTCTCTCTCTTCTCTATCTCTGGTCGTTTCTTCGTCGATCTACCACCGATCTGCTTCGCCCAGCGCCGACTAGTCACCTTCCTTTCCCCGATTGCTCTTTCCGGTGGCAGCTCGACGGTAACGACATCTTTCGTCCCCTGTTTGGCTGTTCCTCTTTCTAGCTCGTTGGTAAGTCTTTTGCCAGCGGTGAGCTTACTTCCGGTGCTTAGGACACTGGTGAGCATTTCTAGATCATTAGATTTATTTTATAGTAATTCCATAGCTAGATCTCAAGATTTTTAGCTGAAATCCTTAAGTGAGATTGTTGAAGAAATTTACGATTTATGTAATTGTTTTGTGTTATTCAGCTTCTGTGACGTTTTCTGCTAAGGATTGAACTCACCAGCAACGAAAAATTTGGAGTTTTAGTTAAAAAACTTTGAAAGATCATAACTTTGCGCTCGATCATCTGTTTAGGGTGATTTTTTTTATTTCATATAACTTTTCGAGATCTATGCAAACCAAATAGCCGAAGGTAGTTTGCCCAATCAGAATTGCAAAAAAAAGGCTATTTTGATTGATTTTTTTATATTTTTCTCTATTTCATTTTTGTTTGATCAACTTTGACCACTTTTTTCTTAAGTAAAGTTCACCTACCTAACCCATTTTATTTTTGCACCTCATTCTCTTTGTCTCTCGTGATTGGCTGAGGGTGCTGATACTGCTTTCAGATGTGAATTTAGTGATCAATAAATGTACTTTATTGAATATAATTTTATAGCAACTCCTAGCCAAACAGTTGTTGTGCATTTCTTGGTATTTTTATTGTTTCTGATATTAATAATGTGTGGTGGCCATAAAAGGGATTCACCTTTCATTTTATTTCTAGCATTTGTTATTAAAATAAAGATGTGTACTCATCTTCTTATATTTGGTGATTTTCTAATGCAGCCTTTATGTGGGGCACATTCCATTAATCGCTAACTTATACTTTTTATGGTTTCATGTTCACAGATGTCTGGATGAGGCACACATGGTCCAACAAGCCGTCTTTATTTTCATAAGTATGTTGACTGCACTTAAGCAGCAGTTTAGTTGCATCACTGGCCAGCATGCTTTCGTACCCCCGCATTCCTCTCCGACTCGCTCAATTTCAGCCCCTACCATTGATGAGGATGAGAAGTAGTTGACAAATGATACTCATGATGGCTTAGGAGAGAGTGATTTAGATTTTTTACATTATTACATTTAGGATTTTCTATCACATTAGATATTATTTGTTGTTATTGTTGATATTGTTATATTTAGATTTTTATATTATTTAATATATGAATTTTCTCTCATAAGATATTACTTGTTGTTTACTGTAATTTTTTTTGTTCCTTCTACTGTTTTGTTGAATTGGGGTAGTATATAAAATAAAAAAGTGATTGAAATATTTTTCAAATCATTACAAAATTAAAAATAAATAAAATAAATTCATATTCCAATGGATATGTCAATGGATACACCTATTGGAATATTCCTTGAAATGAATAAAAATAAATAAGATAAAAAAAATTGACTCCAAGGAAATTCCAACGAAATTGTCCGTTGAAATTTCCATTGTAATTATCCGTTGGAGGAGAATTATGAATGGATATTCCGTTGGAGTGCGAAATCCATTGGAATTATCCGTTCGAATTGGGTATTCCAACGAGGGGTTTTCCAACAGACAAAATCTGTTGAAATTTGGAATTGGTAATTCCAACAAAATTTCATGGAATTCTAACGGATTTTGTCCATTGGAATTCTCTGAAATTCTTGTAGTGTTCAACCTATGGAGGGGAATGAAATCAAATAAGGAGAAGTAATTGTAATGATAACATTTATTTTTTAATTTGTTTGATTCAATGATGGATTCCATCCGTTTATAATTTTCTTTCTTATTGTTTCGTTGGGTGGTGGTTAATAATAATGGATAGTGGTTAACGGTGGTAGGTGGTAGTAGACAATGGTCAATGATGGTAGGTGGTGGTAAGCGATGGTTAATGGTAGTAGGTGACGGTGGTCGGTGGTCAAAAGTGGTAAATGATAATGGGCAGTGACCAATGTCAATAGATAGTGGTAGACAATAGTCAATTACAGTATGTAATGGTGGATAGTGGTAATAAATGATTAAATATGGTAGTGGGTGGTGATCAACAAAAAAAGGTGCTGATGGGTAGTGATTAACAATGGAATGTGGTGGCTAGTGGCGGTTAATGGTGGAAGGTTGGCAATGGTTAATGGTGGTGGTAGATAGTGGTTAACAATGAAAGATGGTAATAGGTGATGATCAACAATGGAAAGTGGTGGTCAGCAGTAATGGATGGTGACCAATGATTGTAAATGATGGTGGGCGATAGTTAATGGTGGTAGGTGATGGTAACCAATGGTCAAGGGTGAAAGGTGATAGTGGATAGTGACTAATGATAATAGGTAATGGTGGATAGTGGTTGGTCAATGCCAGTAGATAATGGTAGATGGTGGTGGTGAACGATGGAATTTGGTGGTAGATAATGATCAACGATGGAAGGTGGTGATAGATAATGGTCAATGGTTGTGGTGGTAGTAAGCAGTGGTTAACAACAGAAGATGATGGTGAGTAGTGGTCAACAGTGGAAGGTGGTGGTGGTCAACAATGTTAAGTGGTAGTTGGCAATGATTAATAGTGGTAGTGGTCGTGAGCAGTGAACAATGATTAATGGAAGAAGGTAGTGGTAGGTGGTGTTCAATAATAGTAGATGATAATAAGTGATGGTCAATGACGGAAGGTAACAGCAGGTAATGATCAATAATGGTGGGTGATGGTTAATGGCAGAAGATAATGGTGGATGATAATCAATGACGGAAGGTGGTGGGTGATAATCAATAATGATAGACATGGTAAAAGCTTACAAGGTAAGAAAAGAAAAGAGAGGGATTTTTTTTCCTTAAAAGTAACGTAATTCGATATTTTAGATGAGAAAAATGTAAATAATAGTAATAAATTCTATTACACATGAACTAAATAATGAGTAAAAAAATTAATTTTTTTTATTTTATTACTTGCGTTCTGAAATTTTCCCACCAAATGCTCTCTTAATTGAGTCTTTTCAAATGATCCGCAACCGACCATTGTAAGGCCAAAACCATGACTAACCGAATTGATCGGTCATGCATGGCTCGTTGTGGTTTAAGACGGTTTGAAAGTTGAGCTTTTTCGTTGGTTTTTGGATAATATACAGGCCTTCTCATTTCAGTATTTTCGTTGCTTGCCACGCCCAAGGCTTCAGTTCCTATACCATATGAAAGTAAGTGTTACTGCTATGGGTTGCGACGTTGTCTAAAACGGATGCGTTGGTGCTCTGTTAATTGGAGGAATTGTGGTGCGGTAACCTAGCTTAATGGTGGTGGAGCAGATTTGGAATGTAGTAGGGTTTGATGACGGAAATTTCAGAGAGAATTGATAGAAAATATAGAAAGAATGTGAAGAATGAGAGACCAAGTGGGCTTTGGACGGCGCAAGAGTCATAGACTATTGCAAACATCAAACGAGCCATATTTTGTAGGAGATTGAAAATTCAAGAATTTGCCGTTGTAGAATCTCGGTCGATCATGGGTTACGTTAGTTTAAAAAATTGCTTACCATAACCGACTAACGATAATCAATTTTCAGCAATTTTTTTTTATATCAATCATTTGATATTTCTTATTGTAATTTATCGATTGACTGAATGATAAATGATTTGATTGATCATGATTGATTATAGAAGTATAAATAAGATGAGATTTTAATATTCTTAAATTCATTCATTTAATAAATGAATGAGTTCAAGTGTGACTTGTGTAAAAAATAATTTTAAAATTGATTTATTTAGTTTGTTTATCTCATTTATTTTTTTTAAATAAATTTAATTAAAATAAAAATAATTTTTATTCATAATTATAATAAGATTCATATCTTTAACTATTCATATTTCAAAATTTTATTTAAAATAAATTATCATTTTATCTTTAAATTTTTTGTATTATTAAATTAGTATAAATTGTAAATTTATTTAACAGATTATTCTACTCAAAAGAAATTAAATATTAAATATATTAAAAAGATCATCCAATGAAAAATAAATATAATAATTATTATTATGATATGATATTTAAAAATAATTACATGATATTATATATTGTTATATCAAGATATTATATATAATATATAGTGTATAAATATAATTATATTTTTAATTATTATTTTTTAAGTGAGTTATTTGTAAACTACATGAATTAAACTTTAAGATTTTTAAATTTGATTTATTTATTAATATCTAATTTTATATTCAAATTTATTTATTTATTAATTAAATCAAGTTGAATCCTTTTATGTCTCAAAATTAAATAGCTCACAAATAACTCAACTTATTTATACCTTTAGTTGGTTGGCTTCATTCTACATACCCTCGTTATTTAGAAATATATAACTACTAGATATAAGGGCTATATTAAGAGATACATTACATACATAAATTGCATTTCATACAATTATACAAATAATTTCAATTATTAATTTTTTTATGAATTGAAATCAAATAGCACTACTTTTTCTTGTCTTAAAATGGATGCCATGATAAAAGTTACAAGAATCGTAAATTAACTTTTACGGGGAAAGTAGGTAATTTAGCCAAAAATATATATCTGACAAGACTGACAGCCTAAGTATCGATGATTCAGCGTAGGTACATCACATGCATCTTTGTCGTCATGCCTAAAATCTGTGCAATAATTGAAATCCTGATGTAAAACAAATCAGGTACAGATGATCGCTGAATAAAGTTATAGCATACAGATTGGCCTTTATGGCATTTACCGACAAAATGAAAATGAAAAATACAGTATGAACAATTTACAAATATTGTAATACACAAAATAACAAATAAGGTCAATGGAAATTATTATTATTTTATTGAAGCCAAGTGTTGTACATTTACCAATTATGCAGAAGACAAATTCCAACCGTTGAGTTTCTTGCCGCGGTGAAAACTTAATGTCCGGATAATTTGACAGGACAACAAACCAAATAATATCATGTATCATTAAATATCTTTAATAATAAGTCTTTAAAAAAAAAAGGTGTCATAGTTGAAATTTTTAAAAAGAAAGGTGTGGTCCTTGAAATTTTTAAGTAGGCCCATTGTATTATTGAAGTTATAAATTTGTTGATATAAAAAAATAACTTAAAAAATTGCTAAACAACCAAATAAACAAGGCCACTAAATTATATTTTTAACAAAATAAAAATAACAATTAATAATAATAATAATAATGATAATAATAATAATAATAATAATAATGATATGATGATGATGATGATGATGATGATGATGATGATGAGAGAAAAAGTAATTTATCCACATGTGATATCACATGCTTATAAATAATAAAAAAAGTAATTTATCCACATATTAAATATGATTTGAAATTATTTTACTCATTTATAATGTAAAGTATATAAATTAAACCACTTATAATTTATTTTATTAATATTTAAGTCATTTGAAATAATTTTTTACAAAAGAGAACAATAACAATTTGCACATTTTATGACATAATCTTCTATTTTCCCTTGAAGCAACAAAATTAAATCAAATAATAAGGTGATGATATGTAGGATTTTATCACCGAAATAGTAGGTAGTCAATAAAACTTTGACACAAGGCACTGCTCCGTGGGTGTAACCAACTGTTCCCCTTTTCTCCACTTATTTTAGTTGGTTGTTCACGTAAAGGGAAATTGCATTGATAATATGTGATGTATGATGCATTTTATTTTCATAATATTGACAATGTTTTATCATATGAACCTGTGAGTTTGAAAAAAATTCTATGCATTCTTTTGATCTTATGAATTTATATTATTGTCCTGATTTACTATTCACAATCTTTTTACATTTATATAGAGTAGAAATTATAAATCAATTTAGTTTTATATCTTTTTACAAGTGTTGATATCATTATTATTATTGTTGTTATTATTATTATTTGACTTTCTCTCTTCTGATTTCAAAGTGTTCGCAGGTTTAGATCTCTAAATCGAGAGGAAAAACTTATAACAATTATAGATTCAATATTTTATTATGGGACTACATGGATTTATATTCAACTCTCTTATTCAGTTATAAAATTTACAAAGACTTTTAGAAAAAAGATATGTTATATCTAAATCTAAATCTAATTTTTTTAATCAATAAAAAAAGACAATGCCAATTTTTTACCTTTATCATTTTAAATTTTTGAAAGTTTGTTTTTAATTAATTAAAAAAATAATCATTTTTCAAAACTTATTACTTATAAAAGAAAAACCAATGTGTCAACTTTTTTAGCTTTATCTTTTTAATTTTTGAAAGTTTTTTTTAATAAACTATAAAAATTTTATTTAAAATTTTTTTTTTGCTTATAAAAAAGCCAAACGTGCTATTTTTTTTAAATTTATTCTTTTAATTTATGAAGGTTTATTCCTTTGGTAAATTATAAAAAATTGTTTTTTTAAGTTTATTGGTTATAAAAAATTAAATTTAAGATGTCATTCTCTTTATACACGAGTTTATTCTTGAGCAAGGTAAGTAGCAATTCAGAAATTAATTTTCATTCTACAAGAATTTATCATAAACAAACATGTAATCCCATCTCTATAATTTTTTTTATTTTTTTATTGTAAGCTAAAGTATTCATTATCTTAATTTTTATTCTTCTTTAAAATTTTGTGAACTATATTAGGTAAATATATTCATAGTTTTATTAAATAAAATTTAAACAATTAAAGGATAAAGTTAAAAAAATTTTGCCCGTTGCCTTTTTTTATAGGCAATAAATTTTGAAAAAGGTTAATTTTATATAGTTAACTAGAAAAACTTAAAAAAAAGATAAACATGAAAAAAAATAATAAAAAAAGTGGAACGTGCATGTCAAAGTAGTAAATCAAAGAAATAAATAATTGATTATTTAAAATCATGTTTTGAAGGTAGTTAAACATAGGACATATATATGACACAATTTTGTACATCATTGATGTAAATGGAACTGGTGCATGAAAACTAATTCTTATTGGTGAAGCATTAACAAATATCCACAAGTCAATCATCAACACAAATTCCCATTTTTGCACCAATCAAGGGTTCACAACCTTTCCCAACCCAACTCATCTATACATCAACTTTTACCTAATGCATGGTAGAATTAGCAATTCCAATCACATGGGTTCAATTTGTGCCAAACACATACTTCCACAAATAATTTTGGTAAACATAAATGAAAATAAAAATAATAAAAAAACATATATCAATGATACGGGGTTTAGAGATCTAATTCTTGTGCCAAGTAATATCTTTCGTTGGATAATTTTCATAAATTAATAATAATACAGTCCAAAATGAACACTTGAGTCATGAGCATTCGAATCCTTGTTATAGCCAAGTAACATTAAGCCCAAGCATCAAACCATGATGCTAGACTCCGAGTTCAACTTCAAGATCATGGTTGAACGACTGGAAGTTCTCGGTTGATCGACCATGACTACACAACCACCGCATATGCTAGGGGTAAATCAGCTCTCCAGCAGCGTTAAGTGGTACACTTGAAAACTTGTGCAAATGGTGTCACCATGCCACCAACCGCTAAGCAGATATCACGCTTATGACCAAAACATGTGAACACTCTTTTACAGACTTAAGAACATGACAACCAACATGCTCAGTACCTTATACCATCAAGGTAACATCTCTTCCGTTTTCTTGGATTTTTACATACTTAATAGAGATTTCGTTAGAATACTGGCTTGAGTGTTAGAGTGTATTTGATAGACTGCTTCCATAACCTATGGTTGACTTTGTTACTTGCTCAAATCCTTGCCTCACCAATCTCCCATCTAATGGTCACCCTTTCTTAAAAAATAAGGTTTCAAATATTGTTAATATTAAAATGAAATGAAGATTTTTGTACTCTATTGACTACATGAAAATTATGACTATAAAAGTCTATAACTTATGAAAATGAAGGTTTTGATTTAAAAGGTTAAACATCTTTAAAATATAATGCCTAGATTCTTGGTAATTAAAATATATCTTTTTATGGGAATAAAGGCCTAATGATTATATATAAATGACCTGATATGTTTAAACAACTAGTGGCTTTAATATGCCTAATGACTAATAACATAATATTTTATGACCAGTCAATAATTTCACTTTATGCTTCAATGACTGTTGGTGAGAATACCAATCAATTCTTCCTTAGTAATTTTTACCTTAAATGACAAGGAGTATGCTAAGGGGACACAATTGACATTGGCATAATATTATCAATGGTGTAGGTTAAATGTTCATAAGTATGGCTTAATTTTAGGATCATTGTGTAAATATGACTATTTTATTACTTGCTTGGCATGTGATGATCTCATTGGAACCACATGGCAGAGGAAACTTTTAGAATTATCGTCGGGCCTGAGCATAATACACTAGCTAATGGTTTTCTAGCTATAGCGGGAATTGGACACCTTCTGTTATGCATAGATCCAACCCATTCTCCTTCTATCACTACCTCACCCTTTAAGCGCTGTTTTGGTCGAGGTAAACCCAATCTTTGCACCTTCCTCTTACCCTTAACTCAACCTGCCTCACATCTTACATGCACTGTAGAGTTGCCAACCTCACCTAATGCCTAATCTACTTGAGCAAGCCTCTAGACCTGTCTTTTTTCCTATGATGAACAACCTTATCACACCGATATTATGCCACTCGCACTTCCAAGCAATAACCCCAACAAATTAACATCCAACTACCTAACTTGTACTAATTATTAAAATGGCTCCACCAAGCATGACTGACTTTCACCACCATTTGCAACACTAGGTGCATCATATACATGAGTTATAAGACCTGCTAAAGCTCATTATCGACCTCACCCAAAGTTCTAAACAACTCTATTCTTGTCATAAAGATAACCACCCCTTCTCTACAGTGGTCATGACCGTTCTTCTACCTAACCACTTCAAACCATCAACTCACATAGACCTTTATGACAAAACTTTAGATCCCCAGGAGCACTTAGAGGTGTTTTGGGTGTCTATGCTGTTGTTGGAGGCCCTGAACACCATCATATGCCAACCTTTCCTACCACACTAAAGATAGCTGGACTGCGTTGGTTTATGACACTACTAAGACATTCGATTTACTATTTTTGGCAATTGGTGAAGGCATTTTCTACCTACCTTGCAACCAGCAGGGCAACCAAGAAGACATCAATAGCCTTAGTAAATTTTCAATAGGGAAGATGTGAAATGCTGAAGGAGTACCTAACTTCATTTAATGACCTAGCTTTGCACATTAAGGACTTAATGAAGGGGAAGGAGTATATCAGATCAATTTTGGCCTTCAATCAAGGCATTTCTCCCTTTCTTTGGCCAAAAAGCCTGCAATTCCCTCTCAAAATTGTTGTCCTAGTTGGAGAAGTACATAAATGTCAAAGAGCTTGAACTCACTCAATAACAAGTTAAGAGAACCCAGTCAAAAAGTACATAACTTAGGGACAGAGCACCTGAGCAGGAGAGGCCACCACCCCATCGGAGGTTCAACAATTATGAGTTGTTGAATGCATTGATCACCCTATTATTCAAGATGGAAGAGTAGCAGACTTGATGAATTTCCCTCTCTATAAGCAAAGAAAGTTTCCTCTCATAGACAAGTCAAAATTTTGAAAGTTTCACTGAGATTAAGAGCATCACATCAATGATTGTATCATACTAAAAGACAAAATAGAAGCATTAATAAGATAGGGACACCTATCTAAGTATAGGAAATTTGGTAGAGAGGGTGAACACAGAGGGAAAGAAGATGTGAAAAAGCAAGACCATCCACCATGGCCTGCTTTATTGGAGGGAAAGAAGCTAGTGGTCGAATCCCTAGCCTTGCTGATGTTGGAAACTATTGCAAGGGATTTTGTAGAAGGAGGAACCTTCAAAAATGCTAGGAAAAGGCACCTTCGAGTGGTAACAGCCCTGGAGGGAAAGACAAAAAAAGGAGCAGTATAAGCTTATTATTTCACAAAAAATGACTTTAGGGACATTGATAGAAGCCATAACAACCCAATAGTAATCTTAGCGTTGGTTCACAACTTCATAGTTAAGAGGATATTCATTAATTAAGGAAGTTTCACTAACATCTTATATTCATATGTTGCTAAAGCTCTTAATATTCCAAAAAGTATGTACAAACCTTATGTAGGGTATTTTAATTGATTTTATAGGTGAATAGGTCTAGGTGGAAGGGATAGTAACTCTAAGAATCACTTTGAGAACCCATTCATTGACCAAAAACCTTGATATTAATTTCCTGGTTATGGCTACCTTAAATAGCACTTACAATGCAGTCTTAGGAAAGCCATCCCTAAACCAAACACGAGCCATAGTTTCTACCCCATATTTGCTAATGAAGTTCCCTATGATAGAAGGGATAAGGGTGGTCTGGGCTAATCTATAAGCAACCTATAGTTGCTATATGGCTAGTCTAGCCAAAAGTAAAAAGAGTGCAAGTGTGACAAAGCAAATGGTCATCAGCCCACCAAATAATGAGTGCTAGATGGTGGACTTAACTTTGCTAGATATCAGGCAGAACAATTCACACTAATTGGAGCTGGGGTCAGACTTAGAAGAAGTACATATCTTCAGTGAAAATGACAAAAGAGCAATCAGGATCAGAGCTGAATACGAAAAAAGACAAGATTTAGTTGATCGAGTTATTAAAGGAATATATTGAAGTCTTTGCTTAAACACCCATAGACATGCCAAGAGTAAACCCAAGTGTGATGTGTCATAGGCTATCAATTAACCCCTGCACCAGGCCTGTGTAATAGAAAAAGAGACGTCATGGTTCTGAGCAATAGATGATAATAAAAGAAAAAGTGGAAAAAACTATTGAGTGCAAGTTTATCAAAAAAGTCCCACATACTACGTGGTTAGCAAATGTTGTTCTTGTAAAAAAAAATTCAATGAAGGGTAGAGAATGTGCATCAACTTTACAAACTTTAACAAAGCCCACACGAAGGATTCTTAACCACTTTCGAACATCAATATGCTAGTTGATAACGCTTCAAGGTTTGAAATCCTAAGTTTTAGAGGTGCATTTATGAGATATAATTAACTCAGGATACACCCTAATGTTGAAGAGGAAACGAAGTTCATAACTAACCAAAAGGTCTTTTACTATAATGTAATGTTATTTGGACTCAAGAATGCATGAATAACATTCCAGAGAATGATGAATAAAGTATTTTTTGAGCAAATAGGTAGGGATATGAAGATTTATATGGACAATATGCTAATCAAATCAAAGAGCATGAGCAACACTAGGTAGAACTAAAGAAGATGTTCGTCGTCTTAAGAAAGCATTAGATGAGGCTAAATTTGAAAAATGCATGCTTGGAGTAAAAATAAGAAAATTTCTTAGTTTCATGTTAACTAAGTGAGGGATAGAGGCAAAACCCATCCAAATGTCAAACCATCATCAATATGAAATACTTGTCAACCATAAAAGAAGTTCAAATGTTGAATAGTAGAATCATTACCCTCATGTGTTTCATGTCTAGGTCAACTAATTAACATGCTCTTTTCTTTAAATTACTTAAAAATGTTAAGAATTTTGAGTGGACTGATAAATGTCAAAAGGCCTTCAAAGAGCTAATAGAGCATTGGCCACACCATCTATACTTTTTCAATCAAAGCTTAGTGAAACACTATATCTATACTTAACAGTAGCCTCTAAGGTGGTAAATTTGGTACTCATCAAGAATTCAAAAGAGAACAGAAGCTAGTTTATTTCACAAGTCAAATGCTAAATGGGGCTAAGATGAGGTACTTAAAAAATCAACAAGTTAGCTTTTGCTTTATTGACAACATCTAGGAAGTTAAAGCTATATTTTTTGAGCCATCAAATAGTTGTTTGAATGGAAGCACCAATAGGTGTTACACAAACTTGATCTCACTAGTCAGTTCACATGGTTAATAGCAATTTTTGAATATGGACTCATGTACAAGGCCAAAAGAGCTATAAAAGCACACGTACTAGTAGATTTTGTAAACGAGATCACATAAATACAAGAAATTGAACTAAAAGGTCAGGAATTGGCATTGTATGTTAACAACTCATCAAATGGAAAAGGTAGTGGGGTAGGCATGATCCTAGAAGGACTTGGAGATTTAGTGTTGTAATACTTATTAAAATTCAATTTCAAAGCAATAAATGATCAAACAGAGCATAAAATATTGATAACAGGGCTAAGACTAGTAAAAGAGGTAGGCACTTAGTCCATAAAGGTAATAAGTGATTCCCAATTAGTGATTATGCAAGTAAAAGGAGATTATAAAATCAAAAAACCAATGCTAATAAGATATGCTGGTATAGCAAGAAGCTTGCTATAGGAATTTAAGTATGAGTTAACATGGATCCCTAGGGCAGAAAATGAACACGTAGAAGTGTTGGCTAAGTTGACAAGTGCAAAAATGGCCATATATAACTAGATAGTAATATAGAAAACATTGCAAGCACCCCAAATGGAAGAGATAATTAGTGTCGAGTAAGACAAATCATAGATAACTCTGATTATAATATTTCCAAAAGAAAGAAACTTACCAAAGGATAAGAATGCAGCCAAAAAGGTGCAGCGTGGGATAGCTTATTTTTTCTTGGAAGGAGATTAGTTGGACAAAAAAGGATTCGCTCTCTCATCCTTAAAATGCTTGCACCTGAACAAAGCTAATTATGTCCTAAGAGAAATCCATGAAGGGATTTGCGAACGTCATTTAGTTGGCACATCAATCATGTTAAAAGCCACTTGATCAAGGTACTTTCAACTAATAATGAAGAAGGAAGTAATAGAGCTAGTATAGAGGTGCAAGAGGAGCCACAAATTTGCCAAGGTTCAGCAACAATGGGCAATGGAACATATACCCATTGTCTCCTAATGGTTTGACCAATGGGGAATAGATCTTTTAAGCCAATTCCTAACCTTTCTAGGTCAGTTAAAGTATGTGGTGGTGGCAGTTAACTACTTCACGAAATGGGTTAAGGTAAAACCTTTTGCAACCATAACTTTGAATAATATACAAAAATTCATATGAAAATCTATTATATATAGGTAAAACCTCCTCACAACACTACTTTGATACAAAAAACCCGCTAACAATCTTCTACAAGTACGACCTCCCTGTGATAATCATATCGGTAACAGGAAGTAATTTGCTGGCAACAGTTTTAAAGATTTTTGTTAAAAGTATTTCCCCAATTTGACACTATTATTAACAAGTAAACAACTCACTTTTTTTAATTGAAGGTTAGACATTAAGCAAAAGCTCATGTTCATCAAACACCCATAAACCAATGGGCAAGCAAAGTTAACCAATAGAATTATCCTTATAAGGCCAAGGAAAAAGGTAGACAATGCCAAAGGAAAAATGGGCAGAAGAATTACCAAGTGTCTTGTGGTCTCATGGAACTACCATATACTCCACAATGAAAGAAACCCCATTTATGCTCTTCTACGGGAATGAAGTTATGATCCTAGTCAAAATAGGATAGTGCTCTAACTAAAGAAAGTACAACGAGTAAGAAAAGAACAACGAAAGAAGAATGGAAGAATTAGACATGCTATCGGAAATTAGGAAAATAGCTCACTTTCATAGTTAGTGATATAAAGGCAAAATAGCCAAGATTACTAATGAGAAAGTTAAAAAGAAAGAATTTGTAGAGTGCATACTAGTCTTTCGACGAGCAGATGGACTACAAAAAATATAGTTTAATAGGAAGCTGGCGGCATCAAGGGAAGACTTTTACAAGGTGTAAAGCAATTTGTCAAATTATGCATACTTCCTTGAGACTGTTAAAGGAAAACCTCTCTCATGCACCTGAAAGGCAACACATTTCAAAGCATATCATGTACAAATTTGAAAAGCAATTGATCAGAAAGGCATGTAATTAAAATTTTTGAAATGACAGTGAAGGCTATTAAGCACTCATTAAGTATTACTATTATAAAACTTGAGCAATTATCTTAGTACTATTATCAAATCTAAGCAATTCCCTCCATACTATTATCAAACCTAAGCAATTCCTTAGGTACTATTATAAAACTTGAGTAGTTTGCTCAGTGTTAATACAAACTCGAACAATTTCATTTGTACTATTATAAATTCAAATAACCCCTTCGTAACATCGTCTTAAACTTAGTGTAAAGAATCGAGGATCCACTAATCTCAAAGTTGATTGGTGCCACACACTTAAGTTCCTTAAAGTTAAGCTTACAAAAACAATTGACCCATTAGAGGTCGATGATCCAAAAACATGAAAACAAGGTAAACAAGCACTCAAAATAAAGCAAATGACCCATGGAGGTCTTAAATAAAGAAAACATTGTTTGACAACACATTACTTCATTCAAAATAAGTTTGTATAAGAGGTTACATATTAATAAAGCAAACGATAAAGAATAGAATATAAAATACAATAAGAGTATGAATGGTTAATCATGCTAGGTTATGTTTCTCCAAAACAGCTACTAGGGGTATGTCCCTTTCTATCTTGGTAGGTTAAGTGACAATTCAACATTAAAATAATTGACCTACTTTAAGACCTCATCAAATCCTAATTGGTACATAGGATATGATGAATTCTTGACTTTGATAATTTTTGCTTGAAGGTTCTTCTCTTTGGCTTAAAGGCCATTTTATCCTCTTCATGGCTTTTTGCTTTGCTAGTAACTCCTAACCTCTTTGGAGGAGCAATTCAGTGGATTGGTTCTGTTCCAAGGTTGCCATCTATTTCTCTTTAACCAATTCCAAAATGCAACTGGCTAGATCTTGGATGCTCTTATCGCCATCTACAAGCTTAGCCACCTTAGTTTTGAATTCTTTCTTCATGGAATCTTAAGCCCTAGCCTCAATCTTTGCACGATCCCATTCAACATGAGGTAGGTGAGGAATTGTCGACAAAATGGAACCTGCCAATCAGACTAATTGAGTTACAGAAGATTTAATTAGCTGGAAGGGTCCATAGTTAGCTATGAATGCCTCATATCGCTCAACATTGGTCGAGGGTAGAACTTGCCTCTAAAGGAAGGCTACATAGTCCAAGCTATCATACCACAGGTTGTTTATGGTATCGTAAGTGAAGCTAATCTCCTCAAGAAGTTCGATCGGGCATAAATTAGACTAGGATGACACCTTAACCTTTTTAGTAAAGGAAAAATGGGTGTTAAAGATGGAGTTGGATGCCAGGCCTTTAGGGGATTCACCCGAATCTTAAGTTTTCTTATAGGATGATAAATTCTTGCTCTTACCTAAAAAAATTCTTAGAATGACTAGGGGAGAGGTGTTCATTCCCAGCTTTCAAAGTAACTTCATAACCAACTTTAATTTGCATGATTAAAGTTACCATTTGCTTCATTTAAGCAAGAGTACGAGAGCAAATCTCCTTAAGTTTCTATAGGTCCATGTTCGATTGGTTAATCTCTAAAATCTCTCCACGTAGGCAACAACTTGCAATAAGGCCAACATTTAGTACAAAGTTACACATAAAACAAAAATGACAAGTAAAAAGGGGAGAAGACATATGATTAGCAGTTTGAGAGTCAAAAGGACCCAAAGATAAAAGACAAAGCATCAAGTCCTACTTATCAAAAGAATAATCCTTGAAAGGATAATTCTTTAGTTGACGAGTATGCTTTGTCCATTTAACAAGGTACATGTAGTCCTTGCCATAAAGAAAAAAAGGGTGAAACCCTTCTACCATGCTCACCTTAAAGAAAAATTTTTCCATGATCGAACAAATGTGAGCATAATCCTAAAAATCACCCGATCTAGCCATTGAGTGAAGTGGATCCACTCTCTAGGTTTCTACTGGGAATAGGTGAAGAAGAAGAAGGTGAATGTGAAAGGATCTCAGTTTATCCAAAGACAGATCACCTTGAAACAAATGAAGAATGCCTAAGCATTCCAAGTCAGTTATGAAGGGCAGACATTAAGCTTCCGAAGAATGTTTTGTTGAAAGATGATAAAGGATGGAGAGACATGTAGTCAATCAATGATATCCCTATTGAACATGATGAAGGATGAGGTATTGTAGATTCAGGAGGGCTTGTCAGCATCTGTAAGGCCAAAAGGAGATCTTTTCAATAGATTCACCTGCCACATGGATCTTCTCCAACTTCTCTATAACTTTTGGGTCTTGCCACTCAGCCGAGGGAGTTATCATTTTCACGTCTAGATGAATTCACTTAAGAGCGTTCGGAGCAATAATGATAAGAGCCCTCTTAACTCTATTATCATCATGAGAACGTAAAGCCATATTTGTTTAAATTAGAAGGGTGAAGTAAAATGTAGTGTGTTTGAAGGAGTAATCACTAGAGTCAGATGATTTAGAATTAGACAATAGATCGATGGGGTTGTTTGACTTTCCCAATATGAAATGATGGAAATCTGAATCCTACATTAAAAAACATGGCAAAAAGTCACGATAACCAACAAGAAAGGAGCTTTTGGTTGAGCAATACTAGGGAAGAGCAAGCATAATGAAGAGAAGGAAAAATGGAATAAAGAAAAGGGAAAAGCCACAAGTGACGTTCCTAATTCTAGTAGAAAAGGAAATGGGGAAGAAGCCCTAAAAAACCCAGAAGCTTTAAAAGAAGAATAAAGAAGCAAAAAGAGAAAAATGCTTGCTTTTCCTCAATAGAAGCTAAAAGAGGGAAGGGCAAATCATCATACCTATGAAAATAAGCTAGAGAATTGCTGAAGTGCAAGGAAAATGTCAGAACTGTGAAAGGAACGCCAAAAACAGATTGGGACAGTAGAGGAAGTAAAGGGAAAGGAAGTAAATTTCAAAATTTTGGATGTTATTTATAGAGAAGACGAGAGTCGATCCAATGATAAATGGCAAAGAAAAATAGAATATCCATATCGTGATTTGCATGATGATAAGACAGCTGCACCTCAGGAACCAACGAGTAATGATGGCACCTTGTAACCATCAGTTCACAGCTAAAAAGGAGAAACGGAAGGCCCCTTCTAGTTGGTCGGAGAGACAAGTGATGCAATCCAAAAAGAACACACGAGTCATGACTATTTAGACCCCACAATGGTCAAGTGACGTTAAGCCCAAGCATCAAACCACGACACTAGAGTCTGAACTTGACTTTAGGTTCGTGGTCAATTAATTGAAAGCTCCTGGTCTACTGACCTTGACTACATAGTTGCCAGATAAGTTAGGAACAAATTAACTATCGAATAACACCAATTGGCACACTTAGAAATGTGCGCCAATGACATGACCACATCATCAACCATTAAGTAAAAATCACATTCACAATATTAGCACAACCAAGGCACATAAATGCTCTTTACTTGCCTGAGAATATGACAATCAACGTGCCTAGCACATATATAAACATCAATGAAATCCCCTTTTCAATATCTTCAATTTACACACTTTATCGAAACTCTGTTAAAAAAATGACTTGGGATACATTCAATAAATTACTTTCATCACAAATATCTATCCTTATTATTTATACAAGTCTTTACCTCACCGATCTCCTTACCATTGGTCATCCTTTTCTAGAGAAAAGTTTCAATACTTATGACCTCAAATACTTTAAAGTAATATGAAGTACCATAGAAACCTCCATTGCTTTGGTTCTATCATGATCAAATTCTTTATCATCACTCATAGTTTAAGGAAATTCTTTATCATCAATCATAGTTTTAGGAAATATTTTTTTTTGTGCTAATAAGAAAATAACATTTTCCACACAAACAGAAAATACTTTAAAGTAATACGAAGTACCATAGAAACCTCCGTTGCTTTGGTTCTTCCGTGATCAAATTCTTTATCATCAATCATAGTTTAAGGAAATATATATATATATATATATATTTTGTGCTAATAAGAAAGTAACATTTTCCATACAAACAGAAGTTCTTCACGTCTCAGCACGCTTTGCTATTTCCTTTTCAAATAAACATCATCATGACTTTTCTCATCATCGGCGGTTGGTTGCATTACAAGAATTTTGCAAAATTCCAACGGAATAAATCCATTGGAAATTAGCATAAATCCGTTGGAATTCCCAATTCCAACGGAAATTCCAACATATTTAATCCTTGGAAAAGCCCTCGTTGGAATTTTCAATTCCAATAGATTTAAGATTACAACGGAAATTCCAACGAACGTAGACTGTTGGAATACCAATTGGGAATTAATCTCAGACTTCTGATTCCAACGACAATTCCAATGGGCTATTTCCGTTGGAATAATAAGTCCAATGGAATTCTCAACAGATTTTATCCGTTGAAATATTCCCTTGAAACGCTATTTAAAATGTTTTTTTTTATTTTTTTTCATAGTTTATAAAATTTTTCAATTGGTCAATATCCGTTGAAAGTTCCATTGAAAACCAAAAAATTTCAATATTTTTTTTTATTTTATATACTACCCAATTTAACAAAATGGCACATGAAATAAAAAAAATCACTGTAAACAATAAATAGCATGCAATATAAAGAAATGTATATAATGAATAATATTAAAAATTTTAATTATAACAATATCCATAATAACAAATAATATAAATATAAACAATCAGTCGTCCCCTAAGGCGGCGTCATCAGCATCATCTGCCTCCTGCTCCTCATCCTGATCAACGGTAGGGGCTGGAAC
>JANHAO010002191.1:0-29733 GCA_026873985.1 Saraca asoca
AAGAGGAGCTTTTGAGGCCATGAAGAGGATTTTCCTGGTGTGAAGATCCACAGTCTTCCACTGTGCAAGAGCTGGACTAAAGGTTTGTAAGCTCTTCTTCTACTCTAGATTTGATCTAGGTTGTTTTGAGACTTCACACCAATGGATCTATGGGAGGTTTGCTTAGCTAAGAGGAGGAAAAATTTTTGAACCTCACGGCTTCTTCCCCCTCATCTTGGCCAAGCAAACCTGCATTATAGCCCTTGGTGATAAGGATAAGGTATATGACAATAACTTTACATACTCTGATGTTGATATTATTGAAACCTTTGAAAGAATTTGTGATGAATTACTTGTGGTTAAAAGGAAAATTCTTCTTTCAAAGAAGATTATATTCTTTTTGGAAGAAGAAATTGAGTCTTTACAACTAGAAAATAACGATTTAATTGATGAAATTGAAAGCCTCAAGAATACACCACAAATTTACGCCTCTTCTGAGACTGTCAAAGGGAAAATTAATCATTTAAGCAAAACCCTTGAGAAGTTTATCAAAGGAAAAGAGGCACTTAATGTACTTTTAGGAAATCAAAGAGTTGGATCTGCAAAGAAGGACTTGGGTTTTACCAAAACAAGAAAACCTCTTTTTAATGCCTTTAAATTTTTAGAGGATAATTGCATTTTTGAGTAAATAAAAATAAATTATAAAATAAAATATTTATAATTATTTAAGAACTCAATAATATTAACAAAAATAATATAGAGCATTCAAAGTGACTCTAATTATAATTTTTGGCAATTTTATAATTTGAATTAATTTTCTACAAATTTCCCTTGTGAATTGGTAGTGTTTGACACAAATTGCAAACTTTTAAATTCTATGCTATAACTTGGGGCTAAATTGGAATTAGACAAAAGATTGTAGTGATACTCTAGCACAAGTTTGAATAGTTAAATAATTTGAGGGTTCTCTTGCTAGTAAAGAGCATGTGGGCGTGATAAATAAGAAAAGTATGATATATGTGCTAGAACATACCCGGATAGTTTGAAGTGACTTTAGTTAACTTTTTTTTTTTGGATTTCAAGGATAACATTTTCTTCTTTATAATTCTTTTACAGTCTATGGCTTTTAAATTTTATTGGAATCCCAAGGGTTTTCAAAATTATAAAATTTTCCCTTTAGATCATTTATGCAATTTTCCTTGAAACTTTTAATTATTAAATTTTCTTCCTTTCTTTTCCTATTAACCATTTCTTTGTTTTTTTTTTCTACTATGAAAGATTTTTTTTCTTTCTAATTTCCTTTTAAATTTTTCTCTAACTCCCTAACCTTTTTAGTCCTTCTCTTTCTCTTTCATTGCTCTCTCTCACTTCACCACTACTAGTCAATGGCCACCATCATTAAGCCAAATTACTTTGCATTGTACAATGATGCATGATAAAGACAAGATTAATTGAGGATCAAGTTTAGGGCTAATGGCCTAACTGAAGCCTAACTTAGCTAAAGGCAACAAATCTACAAAAAAAACTCCTTTGCCCCTTCGATTGTCTATAAAAGGAAAAGTATGAGTTTAATTCATTATTAATGAATACTTCATTTTCTCACTAAAAACTTCTCTAACTTAAGCATCAAAAAGGATTTGGCAGTCTATAATATCATTGCAAGAGTTTTTCCCTGAACTCGTTCATCCTAGATAGATGAAGGTAACTCTAAAGTGATGTTCTCTTTTTTCATTTTATATATTATAATCATCAATCATGTATTTCTGTGGAAGAAGATATTTGGAAGATTTACCACAAGATTTGCAAGGCTTTTTAACCTGGTTAATAGAGATGACATTCATTATTTCTTTATCCTCACAAGGTTTTTTGTGAGAAATATCATCGATAATGACGCTACAATTGGATTGATTGCTAATTAGGTGATCAAAATTTGGTGATTGATGACAAGAAGTGATGTCTTTCTTTATGTAACAGAGGGATATAAATTATTTGACATTTGACCTATCCACTCCTTCTAAGTAATGATCTATGAACAAACACAATAAATGATTACGAACGATAAAATTACAAAAAACAAATACATGTTAGAATAAGGACCAAACACCAAAAGTGGTCTTCAAGTCTAAAGGGCTTAATCCTTCAAGTATTTTGATTATGGTCTACTCAAATTTACTATATAATCTTATTTATTTAGCTTAATGGGAAAAGAAGTTGGAGGAGACCATATTACTAGAAATAGGATCTCCTCGCAATTGTCTTTCTAGCACGGAGACTTATTTTCTTTCATTCTAACCTTAAAGAAAAAAATCTTTCCAACCATGGACACTAGTGAAGTATAGCCATGTCTTATTGGTTGTTCGATAGATGACCTTAAATAACTTAATGTAACACCTGAAAAATTTATGAAAATAAAAAGAAAATTAAAATAAAAAAAGAAAAGAAAAGAAAAAGGACTAAATTAAAAAATTAGTAGGAAGCTGGGCCTTTGTTAAGGTGGCACAAAGTCTGGGGCCCTAATGTAAGGTGATGCAAACTTTGGGGGCTAAAATGTAAAATTATATAAATATTTTTTTTTATAAAAACGGAACTCATGCCCTCCTTGGTCACCCCCTTCACGAGCCTCCTTTTTTTCGTGGCTCTCTTGTTCGTTTCCTCCATTTCCAGCCATTTTTAGAGCTTTCCGGAGCTCTCCATGACGCCGACGAACAACTGACTGTTTGATGCCTTCCAATGCTAGCTTTTGGCCGGTGGAAGCCCATCAAGCTCCCGCCATCTTCTTTCTTCTCCTTTGATTGACGGCATAGCAGATTTTCTTCTTGGTTGAAAATGGTGGTTCCGATGAGATTTCTGTTCGGCCAACATAGTTCCAGCCAACGAAGCTTTCTCGGCGTGATTCTTCAGCTGGCAATCGTTCCAGTGGCACGACTTCTTCTTCTCTCCCCTGTATTTTTGCTAGTTCAACCAGGTATAGATTCCAGGCCGCTAGCAGTGTTCCGGTAAGTGGTAAGCTGACAACAGCTACTTTGAGACCTGGTGAGTAATCTTAGGTCATTAGTTTTATTTCGTAGTAGTTTTGATTGAAAGATGTCAAGAAATATGCGTGGAGGGTTGAATATGTGTAGTTGATGAAGTTGAAAATTTTTTTATTCTGAGATATTTTTGGTAAATTATAGATGTTGTAATGCTTGAATTCCTACAAATTTTATAACTTGAATATGAGTTAATAATCTGCTCTGCTTGTATGTATAATTTCTGGTTTGCTACTTGCTGTATAAATTTTGGTTTGCTATTTGCTGTATAAAATCTAGTTTGCTAAGTGATTTTAGTTGCTGTAAGTTTTGCAATTTAGATGTGAGTTCAGAGAAATGATTATGAGTGGATAGTCTCATCTTTGCGAATCTCATTTTGCATTGAATAATGATTTTGTTGAATATTATGTTATGATTTTTAAAATAATTTGATTACCGATGATGATTTATTCTGAGGTATTGTTCGTAATTAAAATATGTATTTTTAACTTATTTTATTATGAAAATTGATAAAAAAAAATATTTTCAATGTGAAAAGTTTGAACAATTTGAGACCTTGGGCTCATTGGAAACCCATTGGTAACCTAGTGATATTTGTGAATAGCCTGTCTGGCTGGGTAATACGAAATTTAGCCCGTGTGGCTGGATAATACAGAAAATGGCTTGAATAGTGATAATAGCCCAAGGGGTGGTAATGAGAAACGACAGTTGAAAAGGAGTATTTGATACAAATAATAAGTAAAAAGGAAATATTGATGTGGCCATCGTTACCAATAGGAGTTTTCTTAGAATCCAGGTGTTGACATTACGTTTTGAATAAAAATGAATATGGAAATGTTTTAGTTAATTTTGAAAATATCTTGGTTGATTTAAATATGTTTTGATACAATTGCTTACTGAATGTTAAATTTCCTGCTATATAATATATTTAAAATGATTTACTTAACTAAGGATCTATTGGTAATTCCTTAGCAACCCACAAATGCATATGTGTATATCAGTTCTGATCTATAAGAGATATAAGGGGGTGATCTGTTAGGTGTAATACGGTTGGACTTGAAGATCTGGTTCTGGTTCCTTGTTGGATTCCTTTGGGTCCGGAACCATTGGATAATCCTAGAAAATCCTCAAGTGCACTTGTGACCACTTGGTGATAGTTGGAGCAATAAGGCAGAGGGTGTAATTAAATGATAAATCTGATTGGTGTTGTGGATGGTTTAGGGGTGATCTGATCAGTTCTGGTTATCTATTGAAATTATCTGGATCCAATCAGTATTTGTTTTTAAAGAATAGAAATACGTTTTGAAATATTTTATTTATATAAATATCAATTTATGAAAAAGCCATTTTAAGAAATACATAATGTATGCCATAAGAGAATTGTGAAAATGGTTTCTAGAAAATAATGGTTTTGAGGGAAATTTTGTTTGACAAAAATATTTTGCTTCAAAAATATATGTGTCTTTCTGATGGATTTCATATAATTTGTATATTAACTATTTAGTCTGTGGTGGGACTATGCGCTCATTAAATATTCAAAACTCTTTCAATAGAAATAAAAAGGAATAAAATAATAAATGTATATAAACAACAATTGATAAGATAATAATAGATAGTTGTTGAATTAGTTTATATTTTGGATGCTTAGTAAGATAAATATTTAGTTTGGACCACCGCGTGTTTGATTTGTGCTGTGTATGCTTTGCTGGGTGTATAGCCCATATTGTTTGTCTGTGAAAACCTTGTATAAATTGTTGTTGTAACTTGACTGTTAGATAGGAATATTTAATGTAATATGTTTGTGATTGAGTCCCGGATGCCCAGTAGGTTGTTGTTGTCTAGTTTGGGCCACTGCGTGTCTATTTATCTATTATACAGGTTTTGATAGATCTGTGGCCCTTGTTGTGTGTTAAGGGCTTGAGCCTAGGTGTCCAGATTATAGGGGAAACTTTGCAGAATTTTTAGCAGAAATATATGTGTATCTATGTATCAATATGCTTAATTACGCTTGTAGGAGGTTTCCTACGGGTGACCTTTTACGTCGGTCACGGACCCCTTGGGCGGATTGTGACACTTAAGAAACATCCAAATGTTGAATGTCAATTGCATCGGACAAACATTCATATCTCTTAATAATGATTGTTGAAAGTAAGGAAAAAACGGTTACTCCCTTGGATGTTAAACCACATAGTGATAAAACAAAAAATAATAGTTAAGGTCAAAACTACAAATGGTGTCTCTTTCATTGACAGTTTCAAAAATCATCAACAGGTTGGTATTAGGATAGATTTTTTTCTTTATATAGCTTCCTGAGTTTCATAGGATTGGGCTATAGAGGCAAAACTTCAACTTCCATTACCTTTTCCCAGACCCATTTCAAAGAATTATGTTCTAGTTAGTTTTAGTTTGTGTCTTGTTGATCAAGAATAAACTTCCATATCTGGAACCAATCAATTGGCATTTGGATCAACAAAATGTTAGAGAGTATGGACATCTCCACTATTAGGAAGGGGTTCATTAATATTTCTAGAGGAGCTTGCCATTCTAAATCATATTAGCTGTAAATGCTCTACACCATCTTATGAGGGGAATGGTAGAAGATGTTGATGTCTAACAATTAGAAGATTGCTGATTTTGGTTTGAATCAAGCATACAATCAATCAGTGCACTCAAAGGATGACCCCCAAACATGAAAACCAAGCAAGTGTAAGTCAAAAGAGTAGCATAATGTACCTTGAAGTAAAAGAAAAGATAAAGCTAGTTCTCTCATTGGATGAATTGAAATTGGGATCTAAATACAATACAAGGATGTTTTAGAACATAGCAACCAAGATTGACAAAAGCAATTAAAGTGTGTTTTAAAGAGGGAAGACTAAGACTTGTATTTCGACAATTTAGATGAAAGCATATAATATGAAAAGAACTATGGGAAATTTTTAAGAGAGTTTAAGTTCATAGATTCAGCAAACACTTGATGGGAAAATATATGGAAATAAACAATTGACTAAAAATCACAACAAGCGAGTGAAATGAAGGGCAGAGAAAAAAAATATTTATACTTATAAGAACAAAGTAGGAAAATTCTAAATATAGCTTTTGATGCTTGAAGGATTGTTTGTAAGGATCCACAATAAAAGTCATCAAGGCTTGAGGAAGTGTGAAAAGTGTTGAATGGAAAAGAAAAGTATTTTTTGCGGTTCAAAGAGTTCTAGGATGATTGGGTAGGATTGAAAGTTTTCAACGGACTAGATTAAAGTCACTAAGATCATAGTATTAACGTCTCAAGCTATTTTGTTGTTGGGACCTAAGCTCAAGGCAAGTAATTATTGAAAAGTAAGATATCAAAGGTCATGTTTGAGTTCCACTTAAAATAATAAATTTGATTATGAGATGTATATACATATAAATACGTAATGAAGTACATTATTCAATTGATCGAATGACTGGAGCCTTTCACAAAGCTTATGATGATTGATCTAGCCTCGCTTACAACTAAAAAGGAGGAACAAGTGATGTATATAAAATCTATGGACCTATGTTATAAGTGTATATGGCATATTCAAGAGACCTACAGCTATCATGTGGGCCATAATAGTTGCCAAGCCAACAAAGAAGCGATTATTCTATTAGCTTGAACTTAAAAGGACCACTTTACCTATATAAGTTTTGTAAATAGCTAGGTATGATCATATTACTTAGATTTTTAAACACTTTTACTCTCATTAGTATGATGTGCTTTGACTTGAGCTTTAAAGGGCCTTGGCATTCTCTACCATCAAGCCTCCTTGCAGGTTGCTTTGACCATCGTGCTTAGCCACCAGAAAGAAAATGTTCACCATATAGTGTTGACTAAGTTTCTTGATTAAAAGTGTTTTTAAATTAGAAAGTATCTTGGTGATAACAAACATATTTAGATCTTGTTATTTGTGTTTTCATTATAAGTTGGTGAATTGGTTTATTGAAGATTTTCTGAAGAATGATAGCATAGGCCCAAGAATTATGTGAAAGTTCTTGAATTTTTTTTCCTTAATTATATCAAGCTCTCATTGATTTTATTGGATATTTTCTTTGAAAGAAATTGATTAGTAAATAAAATTGATTGACTCTATTTTTCAAGGTTAAAAATGTCTTTCCTAAGTGCTTCTTTTCAAAATTCTTAAAAACATAGTCTAATCGATTTGGACCTTTTCGAGGGTTACTAATCAATTAAGAATTTGGCTAAGGTAAACCAAGGTTTTTTCGTTTAGCCTAACTGATTAACTAATCAATTAGGCAGCTAGAATTGAGTTTAATTGATTGAGTTATTCTGAATTTGATTTTGGACCTTGCTAATCAAATTAGGTAGTCTAAAAGGGAAAGTGTGATCAAGTTTTCAATCAGAAATTTATTTCCTATTTGTATTTAATTGTTATCCTTATCTCTACATAAAAATCTATTATAAACTACGAAAAACTCAAAGTTTCAAATCAAAAATTGAGAGAGAGAGAGTAATATTAGTTTTGAGGAATTCTTGAGCTCATAATTTCTATATTGTAATTTTTCAATTTGTCATCTTTTTGGGTTAGGTATTTCTAGGGAACTGATACAGAGTGAGGTAATTCTAGGGAATTGATCTACATTGAAGTATTTATAGGGAGTTATTTACAGTATTTATAGGGAGTTATTCTTAAGTGAAAAACCTTAAGGGAAAGTGTTATAGTCTAAGACTTGTTAAATACTTTTCAAGGACCTATTGAATCTTGAAGAATTAATAGATTGTAAACGCATTGTTTATAAACAACGAAGAGTATGATGTACTCTTTGAAATAGATCTGTTTGGAGAAATCACTGTAAATATTTTGTTTATATTTCTCTTCTCTATTTCTTTCATTTTCTAGTATTAAATTTTCTTTTATTACGTGTTTATCTTTACTTCTTTAACACTTTAAAGTATTTTTTTAAAAATATTTAAAATAATACTAAAATTTAATTCATCCTTTCTCATATTGACTCCTAAGCTTTATGGTAGTACCCTAGATAGCAGAGAAAATATAATACGAAAGTAAAACTAACCTTCAAAAATGCAAGAAATTCAAGCAAGGAGACAGGGACAGGTGAAATTTGGAGAAAAGGGAGGAGTGCGGAGTGCCAATGGAGAAAATGGGGTCTGGAAAAGCAGAACAGTGCTTTTTGGACTTTTCGATGAAAATTCTGTCGCAACCCAAAACAATTAATTTCATTAAATCCTTAACAGAATATTTGTTTAAAACATTTAAATTTAATTTAATGTTAATTTAAATCCACTCATATGTTATCATATTATTAATAAATTATTATTATTTTAAATAAAATCTTAATTATTCTTATTTTTTATTTAATATTTATCAGTCATTTTCCTCTCCTTCGATGATATAGAAAGTTTTATATTAAAATTAAATCAGATTTAAACTCCTTTAAAACGTTGTGAATCTGTCGCAAACTTTTGAAGGTTGAATAGACAGGAAAAAAAAAATGAAAAACATAAAGCAAACTGTGATTAACGGCTTAATTTTGAAATGGAAATTTCCTGGATTTTTTTCGGACAATTTTGATTGCAATTTCGTCTCAAATTAAGAGAATTCTTGTGTCTCAAATTCTCGTTTTTATTGTGGTGAATAGAGCTAAAGTTGAAGTGTAACTTCTTCTGCCTTTGTAAGAAAAGTGCATTTGCTTTGGTCAACCAACTACGAAGGTTACAAAGTAACATCCTTACCTTTTTCTTTGCGGAGAAGGACAAAATGTGCCGTTTTGTAAAATTTTATTCTCAATATTTCATTTTATTTTTTAGATAAAAATATTATTTTAATTTTTCTTAAATATAAATTTTTAACTCAATTTTTATTTTTAATCTTATCTTCGGCAAATTTAATTTAAATCAAACAAATATTTTTGCCTATCTACTCATAACTTTATTAGTAAAATTGATAATATAAAAATAAAAAATTTGATTTGGTGTCCTAAACCTAACACATAATTTTATTTAAATATATATGTATATAAAAGCTAATCACTTTAATTATATTATTTTTATTATTTATTATAATATTATTTTAAGTTATATAGATATTTATTTTTGTGCATGTCATATTTAATATCTTTACAAATATTAAGGGCATTACATTGTATTTTGAATTTCTAAATCATCACTTTAATTTTTAATAAATAAGGTATAAGGTGGATGAATGTGAAGATTTGATTAGATAAAATTAAATCTATCAAAAATAAATTAAAAATAAAAAATAATTAAGAATTAGATTAAAAAAAAAAAACTTTTCATGAATCAAAATAATAGTTTAGCCCACTTTCGAATGTTCTACTCTCGAAATTATTTTTCATTCTATGCCATTCTACTCTGTATTTTCTTTGCTTTTGTTTTTTCCCCGCTACTTACACACTCTTATTTCTCTTAAATGACCTTTCTATCCACGTGGATCAGGTCAATTATGGTTTTTCAGAACATTTTTTCTATTAAAACTGAGCTATTTTGTGAAAAAGTTTGAAAACTGGAATATTAAAAAAAAAAAAAAAACACCCACAGGGTATTTCAACCGAAAAGTCGTGAAGTTAGAGAGCATCTTGGAATAATACTGAAGTTGAAACTTGAAAAATCACTTAAACAGAGGTTGCTAATTATCAAGCTTATATTATAATTACCAGGAAAAAAAATTGCAGAATAAAATCTTCAAATTTAGGGTGACAGAATTTTACTCCAACTACATTTGAAAACTTAAAATTGAAGTTTTATATTATATATATTATCTTTAAAAATTCGAAATTGAAATCTTATATTATACAATTATTAAGATTAACATTTATCATTTATTTAATTAATTGTTTTATTTAATTACATGAATTTATAATATATTTTTAAATGAGTATTATAATATCATTAAGTGTTTATTTATTAAAATATTTTTACACATAATTTTATATTATATAATTAATAAAAATTAAATTTAATATATAAAAATATTTTTAATATTATATATAAAAAAGTGATATGATAAATTAATATAAAATAATATTATTATTTTTATTAAAAAAAATTATGAACAAGTACTTGAATAAAATAGTTGATTAGTTAAATGATAGACATGGACTTCAAGATTTTAACTCAGTTAAAATTTTAATTTCAAATTAAATTTGATTCAAAGTCAAACAGCTAGCCACATTTTCTCTGATTACGGTGTGAAAACGAGTTTATGCTTTCACATCTCACGCTTTCCCTGTCTTTCCAAGAAGAGAAATTTTAATTTCTCGTCTGTATTTTCGTGTTCAATTTAGGTCTCTCTCTCTCAATTGATTATAATGTCTTTCTCAGAACTAATTACAATTATATATGTAATTTATGTAAGGAGACATAAATCATTTAAAAAAGCCAACGTGAAAATGGCATTGATGTTGCAAGAAAAGTCCATTTGTTCTGGATAACCAAATGTGGGATTGCCGGAAATTCTTAATTGTTTTATGGTGAATGCTGGTTCACGAAATGATACAATTTTTAAAATGTTAATATCTTTTATAATATAATTTATAAGAATTTGATTGTGAAAATATCATTTTTTTATTTAACTAAAAACATTTTTATAAATATTAATGTTAATGATTAATTTTAATAATCAGTCAATTAAGGATTCAGAAACCCAAACTACTTGTAAAGATTGTGAAAGTATGAAGAAAAAAGCTAAGAGCAAGAAGAAGAAGAACGAAACGAACACAGAGTTTTTCATGTGGTTTGGCTAAAGTTAGTATGGCTCCTATGTTCTCAATTACTATATTTGCTATTGATAGTTATTTCACAATTTCAATTTGACAGAATTACAACACTTTCAATTTTCTCAGTAGTTCAGCAGAGTTTTTGTATGTAATTTTTTCACCCTCTGTTACAATGATCTCCCCTCCTATTTATAGGAGGGGGGAAGGTTATAAATCATAATTTAATATTATAAAATTATGATTACAATCGCATCAGGCAATAAATGCTAGGCGTTGGGTAATAAATGTAAGGCAAATCATTGTCGGTCTTTGAACGTTAATTTGTTAGTTGAAGTGTGTTTCAGACTGTTAAGCTGATATTAGTTGTGTCCAATTATCCCCGGGGGAGTTTGTTGTGACTTTGAGCTGGTGGGGGCTTCAAGCTCATGTTAGGCAACCTGCTGGCTGGCTTCTATGACCTCGCTTTAAATTGGACTATCCCTTTGTCTTGTTTGGCTCATTGGGCCTCTGTCAGTCCATTTCAATCAGTCCGAAGTATGCCCATAACATCAAACCCTAACTCCCAGTTTGTTTTGCAGCTGGGACTTATTTCTTGCAGGTGGGGTTCCTCATCTGCAGTTAGCGATGCTGCCAAGTCCTTCGCCTGCAGTCTGCCATAGAGTCAAAGCCTTTATTCATAGTCTGCTGCATTGTCATGTCAAGCTTCAATCTTTCATTTTGTCTGCACCTTGGTCATGTCTCTTATTGCACACATTTTACAGCTGTAGGCACGACAACCCTACTCTTTCTCAATCCGTTCGAT
This sequence comes from Saraca asoca, assembly GCA_026873985.1. Lineage (NCBI taxonomy): Eukaryota > Viridiplantae > Streptophyta > Magnoliopsida > Fabales > Fabaceae > Saraca > Saraca asoca. The sequence continues at coordinate 11,545 of JANHAO010002191.1, forward strand.
CAAGAACAGTTGGACATCTTTTGGGCTCTTCAATAGGGTCAGACTATCCTATATATAAGGTGCAAGAAACCACTCTTCTTCCTTCATACAAAAAACCTGATAGGTATCTTAGATGAGCCCCCCATGTTTATGGTAGTACGAACCTTTAGTGGAGTTTTAAATGGTGTGTGCAACTTGCTGAGAGAACTACTCTCTGAGGATCTTGGGAAGTTTTGTTATTGGAAGCTTCTATGGACAATTCCTCTTTGAGGATCTCAGGAAGCTTTGTTACCTTCCTCCACATCCTCCTCATGGTCAAGTGGATTAAGGCAGCTCTTCACCTTTGTTCTTTGGTTTCCTCAGTCGCATCTTGTTACGTGTTTAATATATATGACAAAGGATTACACACATGCTCTTGTGCATTATGTCTAAATGAATACGAGTCGAATAACTAACCAATTGGTTTATTTTAATCTGGCAATGAGACCAAGCACCAAAGTGCTTCAATTGAAAGTAAGCCTTTTGATTGCATGAGCTTTGTGAGTAATGAATCACACGAGAGTTGTGTTTTGATAAACTGAATACTTAGAGGGTGCTTTAACTGGTTCAAGCTCATTAGCGATTAAGTGCACCTGAGCTATCAGTAGGCGATTAAGTGTGCTTGAGCTGAAGTAAGGTCGGATGTGTAGTAGGTGATTAGGTGCACATGCATTGGCATGAGGTCACAAGGGTGATTAGGTGTGCTCGAGCTATCAGTAGGCAATTAGATGCTCTTGAGCTGAAGTGAGATCAAATACATAATGGGTGATTAGGTACACACGCACTGGCATGAAATCACAAGGGCAATTAGGTACGCCTGAGATGAAGCGAGGTCGAATGCACAGTGGACAATTAAGTGCACATGCACTGCATGAGGTTATGAGGGCGATTATGTATACCCGAGTTGTCAGTAGGCAATTAGGTGTGCTGAGCTTAAGTGAGGTCGAATACACAGTGGGCGATTAGATGCACTTGAGTTGAAGCAAGGAACAAATCATACAAAAGCTGTGAGTTATTAGTTTGCATGAAAGCTATGAAAATTAGGTCATAAGGAAGCTACAAATATTAGGTCGCAAGGAACCTGCGAATATTGTGTTAGTTGCAGAATGGCTAGAGCCGTAGCTTGTAGGCTACGATCTGTGATTTGGTAGGTAGTTTGACACGTTCATTTTATACGTGACCCTTTAATTTCTGAAGGTTATGTAATGATTATTGTCTCCAGTGAATGCATCTGACTTTAACACTGATATGCGCTAAGCCGTTGGATTGTGGGTTAGTTGAAGAGCTTTCAGATCCGATGGTTGGATTGTGTGCAATAAAATTCAAGAAACTCTTTTCTCCCCTTCATCTGTCATTTGAAGTCTGTCATATTCAGACTCTTCCTCTCTACCTTCTCTTCAGGCTCTACGATCATTCACTGTTGTCCACTGCTTTCCACTCTATTCCAATTTTCTGAGTTCATCAAGCTAAGTTCTGATCACCGGGAATCAATCCTGTTCAATCCTTAAAGCCTTTTCTTTGTTTGGCATAGTAAGCTTCTTTCCCTGACTTGTTGTTTTTGAGTTTCTATTTTCAGGGGGCTTATGAGTTTGTGTGCTGTTGATGAAAATTGGAATGCTTGCTTAATTTTTAAGTATTTTCCCTTTAGTTGTTTCCAGTTTGTTTGCTCGTAGATGTTAGGGTTTCTAGCGGCGGTGGAGTTTTCAGCTAGTCTTCAAGGCTTCATTGGCCCAATAGTTAAAACCCTCATTATCCTTTTAGGTCCTAATGATTTGAGGCAGTCGCGACCCTCTTTTTTTGTCATTTTAAGACGAACTCCTTAGGGTTAGGGATCAGTTTGTACCTAGCGACCTGATCATTTCTTTCTTTTATGTAGATGTCTTTGCCTCGTAGATACCGCCACCACCTAATAGTCAGTGATAATACTAAGTTTAAGAAGAGCAGGGAGGCACTTTGTGTTGTTAGGAGTGTGACCTCTCAGAGTGGCTAGGTCATGGGTGAGTTTGCAGCTTACTCTGGGCCAGAGGGGTCTGTAGCTCGCTCCTCCTTCACACGTCACCCCTCCAACATCAAATTCAAAGAGCTTAGAGAAATTGTTGAGTCATACTTTTTTCCAGAGGGTTGTTGGGTTTTAGCACCATCCCACAGTGATCACGCTGCTCATCTTCTTAAGAAGTTTATAACTATCAGTGTCTAGTACCTTAACGTGGGTCTTAGGTTCCCAATTCCCCTTTATATAATTGATTTCCTAAATGAGCTAAAGCTTTCTCCTTTCTAGCTCACTCCCAATGCGTACTCCACCTTGACTTTTCTAGCGCTGGTCTATCTAGAAAATAGCCTTTCACCCTCTTTAGCTAAGGTCCTTTGCCATCTCTATAGTATTAAGAGCATCAGGTAGCAAGAAGGGATCTACTATCGTTCAAATCATCCTTCCAAGTATAAGAAGGTTTTACCCTATGGGGATGCCAAGGGGAAGTCTAATGTAGGTCATTATAAGACCCGTTAGTTTTATGTTTCTTGCCTATCCTTGTGTCATCTTCAAAATTTCTCATTCATTTTGAATTGAAGTAAGTGAGCTAGGAGGATATAGACTGATTTTATCTTTTATTTTGTTTCAAGTCTGAATTTTTGTTATGTTCTTTGCAAATGGAGCAAGGAAAGAGAGGCCAGAGTTGAGTGCGGAGGAGATTGAGATGCTAGATCAGTTCACTATCTTCGATGATTTACAAACGACTTGAAATTCAATGAGGACCATTTGTAGGCTCAAGGGTTTTCTCCTGCCCTTGGTATCGAGCTTCTCGATAACTCACAAGACATCGGAGTTCGCAGAGTAAGGGAAGTCGCTCCAACCGATTTCAGTGAGCGAAGTGACATGGGGAGAGTTAATTTGATCAGACCTCCTCCCTCAGCCAAGTTAAGGGGTGTTATTTCTCTTGCATCTGTTCAAGCCAGTCTTTCTTCCTCCTCAGTGGTCGCGGAGGGGACTTTATTGGCACCTGTCCTTGTTTCACAATTGGGACCGACTAAGGTTGAGAGGGTGCCAAGAAACAGAGGACTAGCAAAGGGAAGGAAATTGCTATTAATCCTGAGGAGTCCGAGGACACACCAGGGGTTAAGTCTGAAGGCTTGGGTCCAAAGACACTGGTATTCTATGATGTTCTTCATAATAATGTCGATCGGATTTTGAGGACCCACAGGAAGTCTATGGAGAAAGAAGAGATACTTGGCAGTGCTTTACTGAGCATATTGGCTCGTCATTGTTTACTAGTTAGTACTATTCTTCCCTGATTTTCTTATCCTTTGGTAGGTGATCTAATCCCATTTGATTTTTCTAAGGGACATTGGAGATAATGAAATTTAGTGACAAGGTCTTGCTTTGGGAAGATGAGTGAGGCAGGCTATAGCATGATCTAGCTACCATGACTAAGGAGGCAGTGGAGTTGAGAAAAAAGCTGGAGCACGCTGAGGCCCAGCTACAGAGGGTTGATGCTACAAGCAAAAAAGCTAAGGAAGCCTTGGCTCATGAAAAAACTAGCTTGCTTTCAGGGTTTTCGCAAGGCCAGTGACAAGCTGAGGCAGAGGAGAGAGAAAATAGTAGTTTTAGCGAGCGCAGCTGAGATCCTCGAGAAGTAGACATAGACTACTTAGGAGAAGGTAGCTTGTGCTGAGGACAAGGTAGCATGAGCTGAAAAGGAGGTCAAGCAAGCTGTTAAGAGGGTTGCCCGAGCCGAGGAAGAGACCGCTAAAGTCAAAGAAGAGCCATCAGCCATGGTTGCTTAGGCTGAAGTAGCCACAATTTCTGACACCATCGATCGTTTTATGTTCACCTTATGGCAGAAGCATCTAGATTTCAACTTCTCATTCTTTGGTGGAGAGATCAAGGTGATCATTCAAGGCTTCATAAGGAATGCAAAGGCAGCTTCGGCCCCAGGTGCTAAAACTGTTGGTGATTTTCTTGATTGGGGCAATAACCAGACCGAGAATAGCTCGCTAATGCAAGAAACAGCTATGGAAAATCTTGAAAAATAGATAACAGAGGATCCTCCTACGTCTACTGTTAGCTCTTCAGCTCCTTAAGACCCATCCGGTCCTCTAACCTCTTCCTAGATAGTACCCTCATATTTTTGCTTCATGCCCTGTATTTCTGAATTTTTTCCTTGATGTTAATTGTAGTTGAGATATCTCCATGTGGATTATTACTGCAGATTTCTTTTTATTTGAAATGATCTTTCTTTTGGATTTTTGCTCAATCGAATATTCAAATACTTCATTAACAAATCGGCTAGCAGTTTTATCTTTTTAAGATGATAAATTGAACTGTTGATCTGAACGCTAGATTAACAAACTAAATAGATCGTATTGCCAATGTGAACCATAGTATGCTAAGCTTGAGCTTCTTAACTCCCTGAGACAGCTGGTTGGGTTATCATCTTAGAATATAGTTTCTTTGTTAAGCTTAAATAAGGTTAACTTTAAGGGAATACATTGGAGAGCTTGCTAAACACAGAATTAAAAAAGGAATTTTTTGGACCTTTCTTACTCGAAAGTTTAAAAAATGTTACAGATTTATAAGGCCAAGTTTGCCTTTATTGATAATATGGCTCGAGACATGCTACATTCCATGCTTGAGAGAATTTAGCCCCATTTATGTCAGCCAAATGGTATGACCAGTTGCCCAAATTTTTCTTTACTATGAATGGTCCTTCCCAGTTTAGACCAAGAGGTCCCTTTGCTAGGTTTGCAAGCTCCTGGTAAGATAAGGTGCAACATAAGATCGCCAGCTCTATAATTCCAAGCTTTGACTTTTCTATTATAATACATTATAACCCGCTCTTGGTAAGTTGCAACACTGAGGCAAGCCATATCCCTTACTTCTTCGAGGAGGTTGAAGTTTGCAGCGAGCAGTTGATTATTTTCCTTCGGATTGAAAGTAGCTCTTTGGTGTGATGTTACTTCGAATTCTATTGGTATCATCGCTTCAGACCCATAGACCAAAGAGAAAGGGGTTTCTCCTGTGGTGGAGCAAGCTGTGGTTCTATAGGCCCAGAGCACCTTAGGCAGCTTGTCCACCCATGCTCCTTTTTTAGCCTCTAATTTCATTTTCAAGATCTCCTTGATGATTTTGTTTATAGCTTTGACTTGCCGATTGATCTGAGGATGATCTACTATTGATAAGTTTTTTTAAATTCCGAGGTTGCTATAAAAATTAATGAACTGCTCACTGGTAAACTGAGTCCCGTTATCTGTTATGATCTGCTGGGGGACCCCAAATCAACAGATGATATTGCTCCACATAAATTTTTTGATCTTGGAAGAAGAGATCTTGGCTAATTCCTTTGCTTCCATCCACTTAGTAAAATAGTCAATGGTTACTATCACGTGCTTGTAGCTTCCTCGCCCTGTAGGGAGAGGCCCAATCAAATCCATACCCTATATCATGAAGGGCTACGAGCTGACCATTTGTTAAAGGCAAGCAGGAGGAGCTTGGGGGATTTTGGCAAACCTTTGACATTTATTACACCATCTAACCAGGTTAATCGCGTCCTTGAGTGACCTACATTCAGAGGTGCTATGCTCGATGTCGTTATGGTAGGCACAGAACCTACTAGTGTCCTTGTACTTGTGTGTGGTTTTCAAGGGTCTAGGGTGCCCAAAATCTTCTCTGTACTTCTCGGTGGCATATATCCTCTCAAGAGTGTCAAAAAGGATAATATAGTTGTCATGGCAACCCTAGGGCTTAAGTCATTCCCTTATGACCTTCTTGGGCGATTGAACTCTGGTATCATCGTTCTGACCTATCTTGTTTTTTCCGCGGCTACTCCCTCTCTTATTCTGGCTGAAGGTGGGGCCACTCACCTCATTCTTTTGTTCGAGCTTCTTTAAACCGAAGGTCTCCTCCTATTTAACCTCTTTTACAGCTCATTCATAGAATTCTGCTAGATCTCTCACTAGGGACTTATATATACTCTCATACAGCTTCCGTCTTTACGGAGTCCCACTGAGATTACTGTCAAGATGTTGCCATCAGAGGGGCTTTCTATGCTGTTCACCTCATTGTCGAATTTTGTAATATAGTCTTTCAGCGACTCATGCTTTCATTGAAAAATCGTAGCGAGCTGACAAGATGGCGCGAGCTGCCTTCTCAGAGCTTTGTATTGGTCAATGAATTTTTTTTTGGCATTCCTCCCAGCTATGAATACTGCGAACTAGAAGGTTCTTGACCCATACCAGGGGTACATCTCTGAGAGTAGCTGGAAATATATGGCACTTGACCGGGGGGTTACTTGTCTAGAAATCCATTTGGATATTGAAGGCATCCAGGTGATCATAAGGATCACTTTTCCCCTCATACGATGGGATAGCAGGGATTTTGAATCAATGAGGGAGAGGTTTCACTTTGATTTTTCTAGAAAATGGGGTTCTCTCCTTATAGCGTTCTGACCGGTCTTGAGCTGAAGGGCGCTTTTCCAATCACTACACCCTCTACAATAGTTCTTCCATAACTGAATCTTGTGTTTCGAATCGCCGCCCCTTGGTACTATCACGACCTGCATTCGAGCCCTCGATGTAATGCGAGCTCCGAAGTCATCGATTTTTGTTGTGTTTGTGATTTCGGTGATCCTGTGATTTGGATCGTGAGCTAGAGGAGCGAGCTGAGTTTGCTCGTCAAGCTCCTTCTCCAGCTTGATTTTCTTCTTGAACTAGCATATCTTTTTGCGATCCTCGATTTGTTCTCCCAACCGATGCAGCATCAGCTTATTTTTGGGCCCTGTGGGTGTGCACCTAGGTTAATGCTACAACTATGTCAACAAGTCTCTTGATGGTATTCTTGAGCGCCTCCTGACATTGATGCAGTGCTCGCACACCATCAGTCTCTGAGGGGATGGCAGAAGTGCTTGTTGGAAATGGGTTTCCATATCCTAACATGTTTTGTTGTTTCTATTCTCAACTACTTGGTTGGTTAGTGACAGCATAAGAACTCCTAAATGTTCTTCCTCTCGCCATCACATTTGGTTGGTTTTCAACGGGAAAGTAGTTTGGTCCTACTAGGCATGCTAAAATATTGATGATCGATTTTGGTAATTTGTCAACCAAGGGTTTAGGAACCCAAATTGCTTTTAGAGATTATGAAAGTATGAAGAAAAAAGCTAAGAGCAAGAAGAAGAACAAAACGAACCTAGAGTTTTTCACGTAATTCGGGTAAAGCCAGTATGGCCCCTACATCCACGATTGTTGTATTTGCTATTAGTAGTTGTTTCACAATTTCAATTTGACAGAATTACAACACTCTCAGTTCTCTCGATAGTTCAGCAGAGTTTTTGCATGTAATTTTTTCACCCTCTGTTATAATGGTCTCCCCTCCTATTTATAAGAAGGGGAAGGTTATAAGTTGTAATTTAACATTGTAAAACTATGATTACAGTCGCATCAAGCAATAAATACTAGGCGTCAGGTAATAAATGCAGGGCAAATCATTATCAGTTTTTGGAGGCTGATTTGCTAGTTGAAGTGTGTTTCAGACTATCAAACAGACATTAGCTATGTCCAATTATCCTCGGGGGAGCTCGCTGCGACTTTGAGTTGGTGAGGGCTTTGAGCTCACGTTAGATGACCTATTGGCTAGCTTCTGCGACCTTGCTTTAGATTGGGCCGTCCCTTTGTCTTGGTTTGGTTTGTTGGACCTTTATCAGTTCATTTTATTCAATCTGAAGTATGCCCATAATAATTATAATATTATATTTTAATTAATTTACATATATTCAAAAATATTATTAAATTAATAAAATTATTCTTATCAAAAATTGAATAATCAATACAAAAAATTGATCAATTAATAATATTGATTGATAGTTATTAATGATAGTAGATGATAATAAATAATTATTAAAGATGTTAAATAATGGTAAATAATGATAATAAATATTAATAGAAAAATAAATAAAACAGACTTTTATATTATTAAAAATATTCGGAGGGAATATCTTCTGTCACAAGAAAATGGCCCTACTTTTCGTTCAGGTGACGACAATGAACATCTAACGTGGGTATTTTTTTGCCTATTTGGGATTTGGAATAGCGCTGACTTTGCGGTGGCTAAAGGGCGCATCCCTTGGCACGGGTACCCCGCCCTTGGAATTGTGTTAGGCGTATGTAGCCGTTACTTTCACAGAAGCTCCGCGCTCCGTGCAGATTTGAAATTCCGAAAGTACCCCCTACCGACCGAGGCGACCGAGACTAAGGAGGAATTAAGCAGGAAAAGGCGTTATTTTTCCCTTTTACTCCCGAGCTTCCCCTATTTAAGAAGCCATATATCTTACCGCGCTTTGGCATCTCTGTCTTCTGTCCCAGATCTCTCTCGCAAAGCTAATCTCTCTGAATCTCATTTATCCCTCAGCTCATTTTCGTAAGTTCTCTTGATTTAATATGTTCTCATTTGAATTTCCTTATTAGAATTGAATCCGGGATCTGTAAGATTTTCATTTTCATGATTCCTTCTTGTTTTGTGACTCGGAAATAAGGTGTTGTAGACAATCAATTTGTCTCTGGTTTGGTGTGTGTGATCGTTTAGCTGAATTTAGTGACAATTTTATGCGATGTGATGATTTCAGTTGGGAAATTTGAACGGATGATCATGTCTTATGTTTTAGAATATTGAATTTCTTAATTGTTTTATGAGATTAGCAGTATCAAAGCGGTTACTCTGTGAGGTTGCCATATAATCTGAAGTTAGCATTTGGATTTTGTCCTTAACGCCTGGCATTTTTCTTTGCTCTGAATGAGTTTATCGATTTCATGCAAGATCTGCTGAGATTGTAATGTTAATGCACTTAGATCTGAACTGGGAATGATCAATTTTGGGCTAAAACTTGCATGCGAGAATTTGAATCACGGATTGTGAATGCATAAAAATTCAAAATTTTCATCCTTGGTTCTAAGCTGGATCGGGTTGTCTATTTTAAGATGAACATGTATTGAGTGGGTACATATACGTATACAATCTCCAGAATTCTGTAGATCCAGTATGATTTATAAGTTAATCTTTTGAGAGTCCTATGCTCTTCCCTAACCCAGTGCACACTCTTGCATCGTTTGTTTTGACAACTCATTATATTTTCTTTTGAATTGTGTGCAGTTGCTCTTTTGAAACAGAGTTAAACTTCTACTCATGGGAACAGTTGTTGAATCTGCAAATCAGGTATCTTTCATTATTTAACTCATCTAAATAGCATCTAGCATTTTTGCTTTTAGGCTGGTTACTTTGAAAATCCAATATAACTTACTTATTGCCATATGGAATTGATGGTTTGGAAAAGGTCATTTCTGCTTTTCGCTTATTATTTTTCATTTTCCCTTGTAAATTTCTTTGATATGTGTAAAGGACTTAATCAAGCTCTTGTTGATGATTTAGCTGTAGTCTAACTGGGTAATATAATAATATGCCATAAAATTTCTTAGTGATAGATCTGGCCAAATTTAGCTGCTTTACGATCAAAATAACCCCTTAAACCTTGTTTAGATTTGGTTGTGTGCCATTTTATTTGTCCATTGATTTCTTATCATTCTTTTTATTGAGAATTAATATATTATATTGATTGTTTCTTTGTCTTTTTTGTTTCTTACTTGTATTATAGGGTGCAAATGGAAACTTGACAGAGAAAAAGCCTACGGTTGTTTTTGTTCTAGGTGAGCATTGACCAGTGGTAACATTCATATCCAGAGTTTCTGTAGTCATCTTTCTGATTGGTCTTTGATAAAATCTTGGTATATTCTACTTTAGCTGAACCTAAGTTACAGCAATTCTTTGTGCTATCTTCCCCATCATGTCAGATCCTGTATATCACTTATTCTCTTGAATAAATAATCATTGGTCTGTTACCTTGAGGAGATAATTTTGTACTTTTTTGGAATCTAATCAAGTTTCATGATACCTAGTGAGTTAGTAAAATTATTGAAATGCATAGCAATGCCAGTTTGTCATCAAATTTCTTATTTTTTTCTTTGCTATGGAAATAAGTTGTTTTATCCTCTGAAGAACAACCTTTTTTTTATCCTTTTTTAGCCCTTGATGACTGTGCTATTTGGACATCAATATTTGAATCTGTATGTAATTAATTGCTTCTGAGTTATGCTGGAGGAATTGTTTGCCTTGCAGGTGAAAAATTAATGGAAAAATTTGGATACACATAAAAGATTTTATTAGATTTTTGATATGGCAAGTTTGATTATTTTCAATACTAGTGTCTTATCACTAATTTAATAATTTTGTTATGAAAGTTTCATATTCAAAAGAAGGAAAAATGGAATAAGCAGAAGTTCAATGAGCTCATTGATGTTGAATATTAGTCTTAATGTTTTTTATCAAAATAATTGTTTACCCTAGGAAGCTTGGCAACTTCTTTCACGTTTCTGGAATTTGGTACAATTTGCATGCATTTTGAACCAGTGATGCAATCTAACAGGTTGATTTAGTTTATCCATTAACTAGTACAATTTTTGAGGCTTTAGTTTCTGCTACAGTCTAGTTTGAAGTTTTAGGGGCATCATGGATGATTTGGCAAAGCTGCAAAGGTCATGAAAGGCTGAAGCTTGTTAATCATTAGATAGTTGAATTCTCTAGATAGCTGACCTTGTGTTTTAGTCCCCAATTCCAATGATTATCATTAGGAAATCTAGCATAAAGAAGCTAGGTAGAAGCAATTTTTTGTTTTTTCTGGCCGTCTTTGTGTGTTGACAAAAAATCTGTAGAGCTTTACTGCATAGAGGATATTTGTAGTTCAATTTTCTGTTTCTTGTGTTTTTAATCTCTATGCCTTATTCTCTACATCTTTCTGACTTTTAAATTGATTCTTGATCGGTAAACCATGCAGGTGGACCAGGAAGTGGAAAGGGTACCCAATGTGCAAACATTGTCCAACACTTTGGGTATACTCACCTTAGTGCTGGTGATCTTTTGCGTGCAGAAATCAACTCTGGTTCTGAAAATGGGTACAGCTTTTATATTTCATCTAAAATTAGTAAGCATTAAATCAAGTGCTAATTGAGAGCCACCACCTCTCCCATCTTTCTTAACAGCCGTGACCAATTAATCCTTTTGATTTTCTGTATCCTAATATATTATTAATAAATTGCTAGTTGAATTTCTTGCTTGATCAGTCCCTGTTGGAGTGATTATGTTAAGACACTTAGCTCCAGAACATGTTCTAGACTTTATATATTGGCAAAGAGAAATGCGTCTTCCACATTCCCTTTTGAAGTCTAGCTCTTGGGCAAATATAGTAATACCCACCATTCCTAGGGAGGCAATTTTGGGTTTTGTCATTCTAGGTTCTTATTAAGTATTTGATATTCATATAAGATGAAGCCTTAGCTTACAAAAGAAAAAGTTATATGAGGATAAAGTGGGAAATGGACTTGAAGCACTGTAACAGAGGGCTGTTGTCTTCCTGATGAGGATCCATGGAAATAGAAGATATAGTTTCATGTGGTATAGAAAACTGTTGCAACACTTAGATGCCCTTTAAATGAGCAAAAGAAAGAAGTTTACTATTGGAAATCCTACAAGTAATAGGAAGTATTAACTATTAATGAATTCTATATGGGATAGCTTCTGCATTTTGGATCAACTCAAACAATTGTAGAATCTAACTTTGGAAATGTTCTGGAAAATATCTCATTTAACCATTGTTTCCTTTGTTGCTGTGTTTCTTTTCAAATTATAAATTTTGATTAGTTAAGGATTATACTGCATATGTTCTTATGAGTTCTACTGATTCTTGTGTATTTCCTTTCAATCACGGATCACTGATGTTAGTCTAAACCTTGATATTGGATCTAGATTGTCCACAGGCATGGTTGTATTAAAATGTGTACTTTCTGATTTTTGACAGCACAATGATTCAGAATATGATTCAAGAAGGAAAAATTGTCCCCTCAGAGGTAACAATAAAACTTCTCCAACGAGCAATCCAGCAAAGTGGCAATGACAAATTTCTTATTGATGGTTTTCCTCGTAATGAGGAAAACCGTGCAGCATTTGAGAAAGTGGTAACTTTTCAACTTTCTTCACAACAATTTAGTTCATTATAGTTGGTTTCCAGAAATAGGTCAATTTACTAACTATATATTTGGCTGCAGACTGGAATTGAACCAGCATTTGTCCTGTTTTTTGATTGTCCAGAGGAAGAGATGGAGAGGCGCATTCTTAACAGGAATCAGGTTAGAGTTCTTTCTTTTCTTTAGATGTTTTATGTATCCTTATGCTTTTCAGTACTTTGTTTGTCCTTAAAATATTTTGTGGGTAATATAGGGAAGAGTAGATGACAATATTGATACAATAAGGAAGAGGTTTAAGGTTTTCATGGAGTCCAGTCTCCCTGTGATTAATTATTATGACGCAAAGGGAAAAGTTCACAAGGTAAGTGATAGTTCTTATGGCCATTATCTCTTTTGTGAATTTTGAGTTTCTTCCATGGTTCCTCTACTGATTGCAAAGTTTCTATTCTTAGATTAATGCTGCAAGGCCTATTGAAGAGGTTTTTGAGTCAGTTAAGGTTTTTTTTCTTCCCAAAAATGAAAAGGTAAATCCTTATGTGCGCTGTATGTTGAAATTTTATATGTATAAATTCCGTTACTTGTCGAAAAGAAAGTTAGGAAATCAACATTGTCAGTGTAGTTAATAGTATGCAGTAAAATAATACTTTTACTACAATATGTTGTATATTCTGTAGTTGTTGTAGTAACTGCTAAATGTAAATGAAGCCTTATTGGCAGCATCTATTAATGTAAACTCAACAAAAATAGCTGACTGATTCCCTTTAGTTTTGAAATAAGGGAAATATGAAATGAAAAATTAAAGAATTGTTTGGAACTTGCTTCAGTGGTAAGCAAGATTTCTCATCCCCTAACTGTGATCTTTTATCGCTGACCCAGCTTGTCTTGGTATTAACTTTTGAGAGAGATTATGTATGCAGTAAAATAATATCTTGCTATATGCAATTCTACCTTTAATCTTCCAACTTAGCGATAAAAGATCAGAGTCTGTGTAGTTAATAGTATGCAGTAAAGTAATACTTTTACTACAATATGTTGTATATACTATAGTTGTAGTAACTGCTAAATGTAAATGAAGCTTTACTGGCAGCATCTATTAATGTAAACTCAACAAAAATAGCTGACTGACTCCCTAAAGTTTTTAAATAAGGAAAATATGAAATGAAATAAGAAAGAATTGTTTAGAACTTGCTTGAGTGGTAAGCAAGATTTCTCACCCCTTAACTGTGATCTTTTATCAATGACCCAGCTTTTCTTGGTATTAACTTTTGAGAGAGAGAGATTATGAATGTTGATTACAATTTACAACATTTTAATAAATTTTGCAACTTATAAAAAAATTTTGTAAGCTAATTGTTATCCATTGTATTGCACACAATGGAATTAGATTTTAGAATGCTTATTCTACATTTCATAACTAAAGTACTAAAAGAGCATTCAAATAAAATTTACATGTCTTGCTATGCTATCTGCAATCCTACCTTTAATCTTCCAACTTAGCGATAAATTTTTGACCCATTTGACTTGTCTTTACAAGTACTGCCTGAGCAGCACAACGTGATGCCAACTTTGCAATAAAAATATGCATTTTTGACTTGTCTTTATAAGCACTACCTGAGCAGCACAACATGATACACATCATAATTGCAAATGACTAAATTTCCACCATAAAGATATGTATTTTTGACCACCAAGCATCCTTTCTGTTATGGTGCTATTTCAGTTGTAAAATTTTCCAGAAACTAAAGTTCATCTCTGGTGTTTGCAGGCTGATTGAGTACATGCAACCTTGATTTTGTGCTGGACAATTAGAGGTAAACGTTACATAATGGAAGTGAACATCCCATATATTTTTATACTATGGTTTCCACAAGTGAATTCAACCATATGTGGTAGCCTTTAAAAGGCCACCCTGGTATGGTATGTTATGTGCTAAGAACCTTTTAATCCTTCTCACCCTTCTCGTCCCAAGTCAAGATCATTAGGAAACCAATAAAACTTTAATCAATACAAGTAGCTAACAAAAATTTTAATATCTAAGTGTGGACAAATTATTCTGTGACACTGGGGCAATGGCACCTCTTTTCCTTAACTATTGCTGTGGCTTAAATCATTCAAAAACGAACTGTGCCTCTGTATTCCTTCAATGTAGAAAGGTACTGATTTTTTTATGTGTACCATTTGGAGTTTGTGTTTTCTTTCTGGGGGGGTTTTCTTATGTCTAGATAGGTTGAGATTCTCGGACGTGTACTTCCAATCATATGGTATATTAAGTGTGCAAAAAGTAAAGAACATTCTGATGTAATTTGGTGAAAGGAAGCTAATATATTGTGGCCACTCTTAGATTTTCTATCTTTGAAAGTGGGAATAGTATTTTGGTATATTCTACTTCAACTCAGGATTTATTAGTGTGAAAAGTAAAGAACATTCTGATGTAATTTGGTGAAAGGAAGCTAATATTTTGTGGCCACTCTTAGATTTTCTATCTTTGAAAGTGGGAATAGTATTTTGGTATATTCTAGTCCGACTCAAGATTTGTTAAATTGCTGTTTAAGAAGTTAGGTCTATTAGATAGCAGCATCTATATTACCAAATTTGTTATGGTTGTCTCCCCTCAATATTTTTTCTACTTAATTTTTTACAATCTTATACCTGCCTCTTAATAGAGACTGAACTGATAAATTTGGAAAATAATGGACACAGGGAACTTCAGTTTCAGACATAGAAAATTAGTTTTCAATCATATATATATATATATATAAAAGTCACAATCAAAGCACCTGCATTATGTAATTTACTTAAATTACAGATATTTTACCATTGCATGGTGATAAGTTATCTCATCATTGTTCTTTCAGGTCATATTCAATTGGCTGCCAGAGGTTTCTTTGTTTCACATTATTACATGATATAGAAAAGTCCAGTTTGTGTCTGATTTTCTTTCTTTCTTTGTTTTGGGATTTATGTAACGGTGCGTATAATTTTTACTGTATCATTTTTGTAGTTTGAAGTTAATTTGATGTGACTATTTTACTGTTTTGACTTGCAACATTTATGAGAAAAGTTGCACCTATTATGAAAGCATTTACAGTTTTTTATATAGAATATGCAACATAAAAGATTTATGATATTGTATCTTGTTACAATATTTTATAAATAAGGTAAGATTTTGTGTAAAAGATTGGATTATTGAATGATTTTATTGCAACTCATGAATAATTGTGAAGAACAATAATATTATTGCAGGATTGCTGTATGTTGGCTTGTATTGTTTGTAAGATCATTCTTAGTGTGAACCTACATTAACAAACAGACAAGTTTAACAATTATTATTTATAGCAATATACTATAACTTGTGGCTTTTATGATCATTTGCGAGTTAATTACAAAAGTTACCAATTTGCTTGGGTCTACTATTATATGAAAAGTTTGCAAGATATTTAATATTTTAACATTGTAAATGATATGCAATTCAAAGTAACTCATAACCGTGTTACAATAATTTATATGTTCTTTATAGTATTTATAGTAATTGGTAATAAAATGTGCATCAATGTCATAGAAGTTACACTTTTAAAAATTAGACAAACATCCATTTTGGTCCATGGAAGATGAATTCTGTATCAATTTGACTTTTATTTAAATTATTGTTTCAATTTTATCTCTCAGAATTTTAATTTCATCTAATGTGGTCCCTAGACCCATTTGCCGGTAGTATTGTTTAACAGAATGGTGATGTGACCCCTTCATATCTGATGTGGCAAATATATTTTTGAGGTGGATGATGCTGGTGTGGCATTCAGCCATGCAAGTACTTCAAATGTGCAAAACTCAATCGTTTTGAGCAGGGACTTCAAATTTAAAAGGCTCACCTTTTTCTTTGCGCCCTAGCAGCAACTTTGTCATTGTTCTACAACTGAGCAGCATGGCGGTGAAGAAAACACCTCGTGCGGCAGCGAATCTCATTTGTGCAACGGTTTTTCTTGTAGCGTCTCTTCCTGGTCTTCTTCAGGTTACAAGGAAGAACTCAGGAAGAAAGTTTCTTAGATATCTCAAGTACAAGTTAAGAGGGGAGAGATGTGATTATTTCTTGTGAGTTCATGGTGGAAATTGCCAAAATTTGAAGTTTTGGATTAAGGTTTTGATTGTGATTTTGCTGCTGTCCTGGGTTGTATTTAGGTTTGCATTGCTATTATGTAAAATCAAAGTATTGGCATGTGATGTGTATTTTGGGATTTTAGTATTTCAGTGGTTCTATGTATTTAGGTTGGGTTTGCTATGTTCTGTAAGTATATGCTTAGTTTGTTAATGAAGGCAGACCTCTTATATTTGCAATTTTTATTATATAATTTTTAAACTTGGCTTTAAGCTGCACCATTTCATGATCTAAGAATTGCCTTTTATGAAAATTCTGATTTAAGCTAATGCATAATTGCATATGAATGAAATAAAATATAAATGAATTAAATCTGGACAATTTAACAAAAAAGTAAAATGGTAAATGAATTTAATATATGTGAACTTGTTATAATTTTCAATTGCAAAAAATGCTATTTGAATGAGAGTGATTATGTTTTGGACATCATCAGATTTATTCTCGGAACATTTGAGCAGTACGTGCAAAAAATTTGTATATATAGCAACACTCTTTAGAGGAAAGATCTCCACTCAGTTAGCCAACTGTCCACGTAAATGCAGAAAATAACACTCTTGCAATTCCAATTTAAATAAGCAAATAAATAATTGAAGATAAACTGAATTTATATAACCCGAATTGAAGTCATAACGTAAACTGAATTTATATAATTCAAATTGAAGTCACACGTACGCTTGAAAAAACAAGAGTATGCTTCCAAAAACAAGGGGACTGAATACATCATAATTGCAACAAACCACCCCACCAATTAGATTAAATTCACCAATCCCCCTATGCAAAACTAAGCATGAAGTTCAAATATGCCAACCATGTCAACTAACTATCTTTCCTGATTACACTTTGATTTTCAACATAGTTGCTTTTGGTTGATTCTTGAGAGGTTATCACAAAATTTCCCATTGTCGATTTAATTCTCTAACTGGTATCTTGTAAAGTTACTCTACTTTAATACATTGTTTCCTCTTCCATGTGAACTTCTAAAATTGCATACGAACTTGTAAATTAACCTTGTTATTTACTTGTGGTTGTGGGGTATCTTGATTGTGTTGTTGAGGTGGAATGCCAACACATGGGGTCCACATTAGCACTGCTTCCATGTTTTAGAATGCAAAGTCATAGTAATACTCTATTCAACGTGTGAAAGAAACAAGATTCTCTTAAAAAGATAAAAGCAGCATACCTTTATCTTCTTTTTGCCATTAATATTTCAGCCACTTCCAATCCTTTAGCCACTATTAACCCTTGTTCTCTTAGCAATTGCTCTTTGACTTCTGGATACAATCACTACAAGAAAATCAGGATTTTCCGACAGAATATTTCAATGGAATAATTTTCGTTGAAATATTACAACGGATTTTTTCACAGAATTTCAGTCCGTTGTAATAATACAACAAAAATTACAACGGAGTATAATTCCGTTGGAATACTCCAACAGAAATACACATCCGTTGGACAATCCGTTGGAATACTCCAATAGATATTATCACGGATATGGACTCCGTTGAAATATTCCAATAAAAATATTCCGTTGAAAATTTTTCGTTGGAATATTTGAAATACTCTTAAATAAAGCAGCGCGTTTTGATTATTTATTTAATTCCAACGGATATTTCTGTTGGAATTACCATTGGAATATTTAAAACACGCTTAAATAAAATGATACGTTTTGATTATTTATTGAATTCTAATGGAAACATTCCATTGTAATTTCCGTTGGAATATTCAAAACACATTTAAATAAAATGGTGCGTTTTGATTATTTATTGAATTTCAATGAAAAAATTCCGTTGGAATTTCCGTTGGAATTTTCGAAACCCTTAAACTTGTCCTCAATTTCATTTCTGCAGATTCGCCCGAAAATCTTCGCAGCGTCCACAGTGTTTCTTCCTCGCGTCGTCCTCTCCGGTGGGATTTCTTCGTTTTGTTCGGTGTTTGAAGCTGCATTTGCGCCATAGTAAGGTAAA
>JANHAO010002192.1:0-29730 GCA_026873985.1 Saraca asoca
TAAAATATAGAAAAATATTGGTTATATATGATAATACACTTATTATTATCCATTTATATACAATTTAACATAAAATTATAATCTAACAATTAAACAAGATTTATATTTTAAAGAATTCAAGTTCAATTTTTTTTACAGCCATGGATATTTTATTTCCATTTTTTAATCAAACCATATCTATCATAAATTTGTGAATTTTAAATGTTTTTCAATCTCAGATAATTTTTTTTTAAAATATTATAAATGAATTTTAACCAAGCCATATCGCGTATCCTAATATGAAATCTTAAAGTTTATTTCATTTTTAAAATATAGAAAAATATTGGTGACAATACAGTTATTATTATCTATTTAATACGATTTTACATAAAAATTATAATCTAACGATTATACAAAATTTACATTTTAAAGAAAAATAAAATAGTAAGTGCTGTTAATTGTAAACCAATAATAATTAGTCCTAATTAAATTGCTTAACTCTAATTTTATATACACTTATATAGTAGCAATAAATGAATTAGTTATTAGTCTTATGTCCCATTAAAACGTAGTGTCATTTTATTTCGAATAAATGATAATTGTTAGCTATAAAAAGAAAGCAAGTCGCACACATGCATTCTCAGCTTTATTTATGTGGTTGGAATAGCATTTTCCATTATTAAAATTTTGTTCTAATTAGTTATGATGATTTATATTTTGTTGTTAATGAAAAGAAATAAATATTTTAGGAAACCCATAGCAAAAAGGGCAAAATGAAGAAGTAGCATGAGTATAAGAGGCAACGATGGAGGATTGGGGAATGACGAAAGAGTACTTACATAGTGTAGACGTCTTTTAATAAATTCTGCACTCGAAGCAATGATAAAGTTGATCTGCCCTTGTTGAAAAGTCAGTCTTGGATACGAGTCGTTAACAATGTCCTACGTGTATTGACCAGACTCTATACATTTTGTGATTATTATAATGACAAAGGTCGTATTTCGGCGGAGTTGCAGACGCGTGTAACTTCTCGCTGGCCTTACCATTTCATCTTTGGAGAAAGAATATTTTTTTTAGCATCTTAAAGTTGTGTTATTTCTATTATATTCCCCACAAATCTGCAGATATATATATTTTTTTTCTTATTTTTCCCATCCCCAGGAAAAACCAGCGCTTCCACCTGGTCGGACTTGAGCTCCGCCGTCTCATCCACCATTGTGCAACTGCGGCTTCATCGTGCTCTGGGCTTTATTTATTCTGGTGGCCGTGTCAGCTGGTAGATCGTCGGAGCTTCGTCCCATCTCCGCCACACAAACCCCCCCGCCACCGTAGCCTCATAAAATCATGGTTGATTATTCCTTGCATGTGTAAATTGTGGAAATGCTGGTTTCAAACTAAAAATATGATGCCTACCTATTGTTTCGGTCTCCAATAACCATTCACATTTATTAGATTTTCATACTGACAAAATAGACTGCTATCCGAATAACAATTCATCTTTATCGATTTTTGTTTAATTTAACTTTAAACAATAAAATTATTTTTTTATATATTTATTACCTATAAAATTTATACGTATTTATAATTTTTATAAAAAAATTCATCAATTTTTTATGTATCGATCAAGTAAATGAAATGTGGCAATACTAAATAGCAAAAATGATAAACCTCATTCTCAAATTCATCTTTTTTTTTTTTTTTTTTGGGGCCAAACAAAGCAATGTGAAAGAAAGAGGGGTGTTATATGGTTCGGCAGTTGAAATTGAGGAATGGAAAGAACAATTTTCGCAGTTGAAATTGAGAAATAGAAAGAACAATAATCTGACATACATACGTTGTCGTTTCATGGTCCCAATTGAAGCTGAGAAAACTTTGAAACAGCACAACATTAGTTTCAGTCAACACAACCCTCTTCCGAAGTCAACAAAAGACCAATCTATTTCTCTGGTGCGAAATGATTAGAATATTTTGGTCCAACTTCTTATTTTTCCTCTCAACAAATTTATATATATTTGTTCTTTTTTTCTAATACCGTGTCACTGATATCCAAACTCGTTCTCGTCGCCGGTCCACGGTTCAGAGATCGAAATGAATCCGCCGGAATTCCCCACCGGCGGAAACACGCCACCGTCATCGAAGAAAGAGCTTCCACTCCAAGGACCTCGCCCACCTCCTCTCAGAGTCAATAAAGAATCTCACAAGATCAAAAAGCCGCCGTTGCCGCCGCATCATGCCGCCAACCAGCTTGCTATGGCGGAGGCTGGCCAGAAAAGGCAGCCGGTAATCATTTATTCCGTTTCTCCGAAAGTTATTCACGCCACCGAAAGCAATTTCATGTCCATCGTCCAGCGTCTCACAGGACCATCGGCCGGCGAGGAAACCCCTTCTGGATCTGGAGACCTCTCGCCAGCGGCGAGGCTGGCTTCGATTGAAAAGACAAGTCCATCGGAGAAAGAAAGAGTTTTCAGTGTAGATGACACGATGGGTCTGTTAGAAGGAGTGGAAATGGGTCAATTTCCCGGGATACTGTCGCCAGCACCGGCCACTTTGCCAACAATCTCGTCCGATTTCTTCTCGCCGGTAATAGACCCACAAACGCTGTCGTTTCTGCATGAACTGAGCCCGTATTGGTCAGCGAATAACTTCATGCCAAGCCCTTCTGGTTCAGGTTTACTTTCGGCAGCAGTAGTGTCTCCCCTTCCATCACCGGACCTCTTCAGTATTTTCGACTAAGTTTTGTTGATTAATTTTGTTTGTGGTTGAATTTTGGGTTTCATTAATTACTTGAGAGAAAGGAAAGGATAAGAAGGAGCTGGTAGAGAATTTAACATCCACTGACTGTGTTGGCAGAGTTTGTGATTTCTAGTTTGTACATCAATCATTCGATCTCTGTATCTGTATCTGGATCTGTATAGTAGTGGTGAAATAAGGGCTTTTGCATTTGCTCAGACTTTCCTTGTGACATTGGAATTTTGCCTGTTTGCCTACATGGATTTGAGTTTTACTCTGTAATTTTAAAATATAGTATTTAATTCAGAATTAGGACAAAAAAATAAAATTGCAATATCTATTACAGATTCCCCTATGAATGTCATAAAAAATTCTGAATTTATGTAAAGTGATAAAACAATTAACAATCTAATTGTGTGATCCCACCTACACCATAATATTTTTCATACTTGTAATTTTAATATATTTTACATTTACATGGTTAACCTGTATAATTTTAAAACCAAAGGAAAAGAAATATTTATGCAAATTTAGGAAGAGAAATAAATGAGATTCACTAAAAAGAAAATAGTCAAACCTCATCCACGGCCGCCGGTCAAACAGAAAAACTGAGCTTTAGGCCTTTTAACATTAAAATTAACACGGTCGATTGGGAGAAAAGTCGTGTGAGAAGCGAGTTATCTGAGAAAGGTCGAAAATAAATGGTTTGTCTTTCATGTTTGCTACTTGCACGAGTGATTTGCTCAAAGCTACGAACCATTGGATTGGATTTCACAAAGCAGGCTTCCAGTGTAACTTGAAAAAAGATGGGCCTCATTCCACCACTTGAATCACATAGTGAAATTGTACAGATTCATGTTGGCATGGCATGAATTGGAGCATGCCAATGGGCCAGCACATGGCCCCAACAACACAGGCTTCAAACTCCATCCCTAGTTTGGAAAATAAGAAAACCTTCCTCCTTTGTATATATATGGAAAGCAAAATCAAACAACCTTGCCAGAGCTATCCCGTTTGTTTGTGCCAAGAAAGCCATGACATATTCTCCTATGGCCTGACAGGCAATCCCAAGTTGTGAAATGTCTTCATAGTTCCATCGCAACTGGCTGTCGCAAATGCTAGTCCTCATGTTTATGATATTTTTCTGAGGATCTACCTCACATAGCTGCTTCTGCTGTTCTTGAGTATCTTGGTGATAATATCCATCTCTTGCAAAAGTTAAATACCATATGGGAAGTTTCTCCTCAGGCCATATCATAGAACCTTCAATGGAGAACCAATTACCAAGAGAAAAACATTCTGGATCTCTATTCCAAATTCTTCAAGGCATTGGATCTCTAATCAACATTAAGCATAATTACTATAAAAATTTTAATGATTTCAAATATGAATTTTATTATTTTTAAAAAGAGTTTTAATTTACTTAATATAAAGAGAAATTCAAGATATATTGTTCTATTTACTTAATATAGAAAAATTTAAGATACATGATTCTATTCACTTTATGTGAAATTCTAAATTAATGATTTAATGTTATATATAAAATTTATTTTAATTATCATGAATAATAAATTTGGTATTTAAATGTAAGTAAAGATTCATAAATGAGATGTAAATTACTGTGATTAGTTGTACACCTACATTAGAGGTTAAAGGTTTTGGATTTTCTTATAAATACCTCAATTGGTCTTATAATTAAGGCATGTAAAAATATTGCATGATGGAAAGTAGCAAGTCAATCATTTGTAGAAAATTTTTATATTAATAATATTCTCTTTGTATTTTTTGACTTACATTATGTACTAGACATTTTACATAAATAGAGAAGACTTATAATTTGTTGAGAAAGTCTGTGATATTTAGAGATAATTTGTGACCTTTAAAAAAGTCTGAGAGTTATGAAGGATTATAAAAAAGAAGAAGAAGAAGATTGTGTAGACCTATCCACCATGAAGACTAAATCTATCACTATTAATATAATTTCAGAGAAATAATATATTTTATGAAATATTTTGATAAGTCTTTATGTAGTACCATGTTTAAAGTGACCCATAGTGATCCTTTTTGATAAGTCTTTAATTGTAGCAAATGTAAAGGATCTTATAAGTCATTCTAAGGTAAAGAATATTAAAAGTAATATTATTGATTTAAGACATGCTAGAAAAATAAGAAGTTATTATAGAGAAGGTATCATCATCTATTGGATAACTTAGCAGATCCATCCACTAAGGCTCTTGGTATAATTATATTCAAAACATGAATTTGATTTATCTGTGAGACATGTATTCTAAAAGGAATGAATGTCTTGAGATTTAACTTCTCTATCACGTATATACTTGCATGTATATAAGGGAGGATCTCGATAAAGATGAAGGGTTGATCTCATTATTTAAGCCTATGAAATGTTTGAGACACATCTTTTTAGTGACTAATACTCAAATCAAGATGCAACTTTATTTGAGTAGTCAAACTCTGAGTATGAAATGAACAAATTAATATTTATTCAATGAAATTAGTTTTGTGGTGACTTTGTTGAGTGCTTATGGTTATATCTCAAGATTCAATTTCTCTATTAAGTATATACCTGCAAGTATATACAAGAGTGTCTTAATAGAGAGGGACAATTAGATCTTAAATTGTTCAAACCTATGAATTGTTTAGGGCATATTTCCTTAGTGGGTAATACTCAAATTGGAACACAACTTTATCCATGTTGCCAGATTTTGAGTGTGGTATAAACAGGGAGCAATCCAAGATTCAGTTCTAATTTTTAATTGGATGATATATATTTTATATAGGTCGAGATAACTATATAAAATTTATATCAAAATATTTGAGATAATACTTATTATTATGGCCTTATAAAAATTATTTTGTGCTTTAAAACCAAGTAGGAGATTGCAAGAATTTTAATAGATTCAAATATTAATTTTATTGACTTTAGAAAGAACTTTAATTTGTTTAATGTAGAGAAATTTAAGATATATTGTTCTATTTACTTAATGTAGAGAAATTTAAAATACATAATTCTTTTCATTTTATGTGAAATTCTAAATAAATAGTTTTAATGTTATAAATGAAATTAGTTATAATAGTCATAAATAACATAAATAACAGGTTTGGTGCTTGAATGTAGTCAAAAATTCATGAATGACATGTTGATTACTGTGACTAGTGGTACACCTATATTGGAGGCTAAAGGTCTTATACTCTCTTATAAATACCTTCATTGATCCTATAAGTTGGCATATAAAGATATTATCTGATTGAAAGTCACCAATGTTACAAATATAAATATGAGAATCCCCTTTCACTGAAATTATATGTTTTTCACTAGATGTAAATGAAGAAGATATGTTAACTCCTAAGTTCGAAAGACCTGTTAGAAATAGTGAGAATAGACTTATTTTAGAAGTTTCTTAACAATGTCAGTCTGCAACACTGTATAAACACTACAATTCATGGCAATTGGCAAGATTGCAAAACTAAATGTTTAAAATTACAAATTAAGGCTTCCTAACGGGGTCAATTTGTTAAATATCTGCAAGCCAATTGTACAGTCATATGGAAAATTGTCTTAAGCTACAGATTCTCTTAAAATAACAGGAAATGGATAATAACAAAATAACATAAACAGAACTTTAGAACAATCAGATGGTATAATCACTGTGTATCAAGCAGAAAAGGTTGTACATTGTCACATACTAGAGACTGTTTTAATTAAAGAAAACAAATCTTAAATCATGAACTCACTGCAAAGGTTACAGCCTACAAATTAAATCATAGCAAATCAAGTGCCTATCACTTTCCCATCTGGCTGGTAACTTATAGCAGTTATCACATCTCGCACATTGGCCCAATCAATAACTTGCTTATTAGAACTCTACCATCCAAGGACGCCGTTGATGAATGCGATAGTGTGCTGACATAATTCAAGATCAAAAGATCAAAGAAGTATAAAATCATGAGACATAAATATTTAACAAATGGATTGTATGATTCTAGCTGTCATTTCAATCGCAGATCAAGTATTGACTTGGAGCTATCTTATCTAAATTTTTATGCCTTTGGTATAATCAATTATAAAATTTGACTTTTCATACCTTGTCTGGTGACACTCACTTTCTCATTTTGCTTTCAAATAGTGCTGCATAAGCCAAGCAATCAGAGGAAAAGATGAAAACTTGTAAATATAATGTGTGATCCGAAACAACAGTGCCTACCAATTTAGAGATTTTCTTTCAGGCGGTCAGTCCCTGTTGTACATCTGAAAACAAATGATTCCAATTCGTTTTCTCAGGAAACAAATAAAAAACACGCCAATACAGGAGAGGGAGACTGAATTGCGTAACAGAGGTTAGAATGGACTCATACAAGCTTATCTTATGTGATTACATGATTTTGGGTATGAAATAACGAGCGTGGCACAACCTTCTCCATATCATTCACTTTATTATGTTTGTTTTGAGAAGCTATGTTAGGTGCTGCTACTTTGATCCACAAAAGCTTTTATTAAGAAACAGCTATGCTTCATGTTGCCAGAAGCCACTTTTTGGAAAAAAGCAACATTATTGGAAAAAGACAAACTTGTTGGTAAAAGGCAACAACTTAAGAAATGATCAAAGTTCTAAACTAATGCTCTTTAATTAGGTAAGTAGGGATTAATGGAGGTGGTCAGAAATAAATGTGATGATTAGTAGGTAGGTCTTAATGAATGCTAAAATTTAGATAGTAAGTATGACTATAAATATGTAATCTCTCATTCTCTTCTTTGTATATTAATTTGTGAGTATTTTTCCTATTATAAGAGAGAAATTATAATCTTTTTTACTATAGTAAAATTTCTTCTTCAGTCTACTAATTTTTATTTTAGTTGCAGTTTATGCTTCATACCACTACTTCCTAACAGAAGTATTAGAGCTCCAAGTTTATTGTCAGTTTTTTATGTGTTATTGTCAGATTCTGTTAGTGGAAAAGAAGCATCCTTATCAATAATGACGAAGTACAAACTAGAAAAATTTAATGGGAATAATTTCTCATTATGGAAAATGAGAATGAAAATAGTTCTAAGAAAAGATAACTGCTTGGCAGCAATTGGAGATAGGCTTGACGAGATCCTTGACGACGACAAGTGAAATGAGATAGATGGCAATGCTATTACTAATCTGCACCTAGCACGAGCGGATGAAGTGTTATCAAGCGTAGCGGAGAAGATAACAACAAAAGAGATATGGGATACTCTAACAAAATTCTACGAGGCCAAATTACTATAAAACAAAATCTTCTTGAAGAGAAAACTCTATAATCTTTGGATGACGGAGTCAACTTTAGTGATCGACCATATCAACACACTCAATACTCTATTTTCACAGCTCACAACAATGGGGCATAATATAGAGATAGGTGAACATGCTGAAATTCTTCTTTAGAGTCTACTTGATTCGTATGATCAACTCAATGTTAACTTGGCGAACAATATAGAAGTTCTAGCCTTTGATGATATTGCAGCTGTGGTTCTTGAAGAAGAAAGTTGGCGCAAGATCAAAGAAGTTAGACTGGGAAGCTCACAGCAAGCTAAAGCTTTGATGGTGACAAGAGGGAGATCAACGAAATGTGGCCCCAATGGGAATCAAAATCAGAGTAAATCAAAATCTAGAAGTAAAAAAAATGTCAAGTGTTATCACTGTGGCAAAAAAAG
Source organism: Saraca asoca (assembly GCA_026873985.1). NCBI lineage: Eukaryota > Viridiplantae > Streptophyta > Magnoliopsida > Fabales > Fabaceae > Saraca > Saraca asoca. Next base: position 8,408 of record JANHAO010002192.1, read on the forward strand.
GGTATTACAAGAGGGAGTGTTGGCATCTCAAGAAGAACAAAAAAGGTAAAGGCAAAGAGTGTAAGTCATCAAAAGCTCAGGGTTGTGTAGTAAGTACTTCAGATGATGGTAAAATTTTATATAGTGAGGCAACAACAGTCGTTAAAGATAGAAGAAGTTTTGCTAATGTCTGGCTTATTGACTCAGAAGGAACATGGCATATGACCCCCCAGAGAGAATGGTTCCACCAATATGAACCCATCTCAAGAGGATTTGTGTTCATGGGAGATGATCATGCTTTGGAGATTGCAGGTATTGGTACCATCAAACTGAAGATGTATGATGGTACGGTTTGCACCATTCAGGAGGTAAGACATGTTAAGGACCTGAATAAAAATCTATTGTCCTTGGGACAATTAGATAATAATGGATGCAAAAATTATATTCAAGATGGGATCATGAAGATAGTTAAAGGCGCACTTGTGGTAATGAAAGCAAAAAAGATAGCTGTAAATCTATACATGCTTAAAGGAGAAACATAGCATAAAGGAGAAGCATCTACAACGTCGACAAATTCTGTAAAAGAATCAACTATGATGTGGCACCATAAACTTGGCCACATGTTAGAATGAGGTTTGAAGATTCTCGCTGAACAAAAGCTTCTTCTAGGGCTCAAATAGGTTTCATTGCCTTTTTGTGAGCATTGTGTTACTAGTAAGCAACACAAATTAACGTTCATCAAACTCACATGCTGAAGTAAAGATAAACTAGAACTATTCCACTCTGATGTTTGGCAAGCACCAGTTCTATCCCTAGGAGTGCAAGATGCTTTGTATCTTTTATTGATGATTACTTCAAGAGATGTTAGGTGTATCCTATAAAGGGGAAGGTAGATGTATTTCCAGTTTTCAAACTATTCAAAGCACTGGTAGAGCTTGAATTTGAGAAGAAGATCAAGTGTTTGAGAACAGACAATGGAGGACAATATACTAGTGAAGAATTTAATAACTTCTGTTAATAAGAAGGTATCAAAAGGTTGTACATAGTGGCAAACATTTTACAACAAAATGGTGTAGCAGAACGTATGAACAGAACCTTATTGGAACAAACAAAAGCAATGTTGAGAACTGCAAGGATGGCCAAGTCATTTTGGATAGAAGCTGTCAAAATCGCATGTTATGTAATCAATTGGTCACCATCAACCGCAATTGATTTGAAGGCACCAATGGAGATGTGGACTGGTAAGCCAGCTAATTATTCTCACTTAATATTTTTCGAAGCCTTGTGTATGTTATGTATAACGCCCAAGAAACATCAAAGCTGGATCCAAAATCTAGAAAATGTATTTTCTTAGGATATGCTAATGGAGTTAAGGGGTATTGCCTATGGGATCCCACTACTCACAAGGTGATAATCAGCAGAGATGTGATATTTGCAAAAAATAAAGTACAAGAAAAAGAAAATGATATCATAGTAAATGAGAAGTTGGAGATCATTACGATTCAAGTTCAAGGAAGACAAGAGCAAAAAATTTCAAATTCTTTGAAAACAGTACCAGAGCACGAAGAATAGTTGATCCTCTTTGTCTCAGATTATAGAATCCTTGCATCTTTTTGTATTGCTGCCCTACAGGGAAAAATTGCTCTAGGAAGGCTGTGTGTAACATCTCCCTAGTGATGGTTCTTTCACCTATGGGCCTACTTTGTTCCCATGCTTGATACCATCTTTTTGTTGCTCCATCAAGTTGGAATTTCCCCAGCTTCATTGCCACTTCCTCAGGACATTCTATAATATGCCATGACTGCTCAATTTGATACAAAAATTCTATTAGATCTATAGATGATCCAACACCTAAATATCAAGGAGGTCCCATCTTCTAAAAGCTGCGCATGTATTCTTCATAGCTTTTAGTGGTTGACGGTGTAGGAGGTGGAAGGGGTGGAGGCATATGAGTTTCCGCCCTCCTTTCTTGTTTCTAAGCTTCTTGCTAAGTCATTTTATTCATAAATTCTACCATTAAATTCTTAAAGTCTATGAACCATGCTGGAGCCTCAGAGGAAGAGGGACTAGCTGAAGTCCTAGATGTGGATAGAGCTCCTGATTCAAATTTGGAGCTCTCTGCTTGTAATTCTTCTTGAGCGATTCTACCTCGGCCTTTAGTATGGTGGCTTCTAGGCCTACCCCAACACCAAGGTATCGACTGGGAAGGAGAGAGCTAGTGGAAGCTTCCTCAGATGCTTCTTCAGTTTGGCATCTGTGTGGGATTCGCATCCTAAGCGACATTTTCCTATTATGAAATAAGAAGATTGGTCTTAGATAGGAATCAATATACAAATTTATAGAACTGGGAATTTAGGAAATATGAAGATTATTAGTATACATTTATGGTGTAGGCTTTAGCATATCCTTATTCATGTGTTGTGCTCCTAAGTGTACTAACATGAACTCAGTATGCTTATCCTCTGATGGCAACTAGAAACCTCTATCATGCACCTAAATCCTAGACCATGCTCTGATACTAACTTTGTCACGCCCTAACCCATGGAGCATGACCGGCATAGGAGGCCACTGGTAGGAAACCTTTTACAAGTCTGATAATGCAAATTTTGCCGAATATTCACAATTTTATAAATGTACGTTCAAACATTCACATGACAATTCTACTAAAAATATGGCAGAAATTTTCCTATTTTTCAAGCATCTAGGCACAAGGTCTACATACATAAAAAGGGGCTGCATGCCCATAATAACCTGTACAACAATATAATAAAAAGAATGTAGTGGCCTAGGCTAAACAATCCATATCCTACTAGGTGTCCAGTCATCATATACATGTAAAAATGCATTCCTACCAACTGCCATCAATCTTCACCATTTGTATACTTGAGTACTCCACAGAAATGACCTACTCACTCAAGGAGTAGATCCTGTATCTGTGTGAGGTAGAAGGATGGTAGGAGGATCCTGGGGCTCTAAAAAATATGTAAAAGAAAGGGGTGAGTTTCATTAAAACTCAGTGAGTAAACAATCTTATAATCACCCACAAACCTCATTTAAAATCATACTCGAAAGCATGTATATAGATATAAATATAGCCATGAAGATATGCTTACCCATCTTGCAACCATAATCTCAATATACATTTGAAAACTATAATTCAACAAGATAGCCAAGTAATTGAAAGTATGATATTCAACAGCATAATAATAAACAGGAGAGAAAACTAATAACTTTCTAAAATTTTATTTAATCTCAACATAGTAAAACATTCAACTAGATCTCCAAAGAAAATTTAAAATGGCAACTATCCTGTTATAACATAATTTCTATCATAAGTATCTAATGTCTGCTGGATGCTTATGAAGGTATACAATCCCCACATTTCTCTATCTTTATTGCTCTCGATCGGCTATTTATATATACTCACAAGTACACTTGAGGGTTACCAATAAATTTCTTAATAGATCCAGTATCTTAAATCAACATTCTAATAATATCATGTAGTAAGAAATTTATTATTTAGGTAAGCAACATTTATCAAAATATACATAGTCTTGCTATAGCATATTCATATCGATTTATTACATAGAAAATAAAATAGCCAATTCCAATAATATAAGACAAAATGAGAATGTATAAACGTATCACGGCATACCATTTCATGTACACCTATAACATGTAAATATACTTTTAGAACCACTTTAATATACATGTATAGAAAAATTTCATTATTTAAAAGGATTAATAATATTCCAAAATATTATTTTATATTTACAAATGAGATTATTAAGTGAGAAGCATTATCCACTCACCTTAGACACTTCCTAGAAAGCTAAGTTTGCGAAAGCTCCAAAATTGAACGTTAATATGCTTAATTCTTCGATAGGAACTCTATTGAAGTAAGACAATGCAAAATAACAAGAGAATTCCAAATTTCTTCCTATTAGAACAGCAAGGATTTCAAGGGAAATTTCTTGCAAACTAACTATAGAGTTGCTATAGAATAAATTTTTTGTTCTAGGATTACTCGCCGAAGTCTGAAATACCAGTGGCCAGCTTGTCATTGGCAAAAGCTTCACTGGCAAGCTAATGGAGGTTTCAACCGAACAATGTTGAGACAGAGGAGGGAAACCACTACTGAATCCTGCTAACAAAGAGGAGGACACTGGAGGAAGAAGAGAAAAAGACGGCGATGGCCGAAGCTCACCGATTGGTAATTGAAAGGTCAATGTCGAAGTAAAGAACGAAGACGCAAGGGATGACCTTCAGCTAGAGAAGAGCAATGATCATCAGTCGATAAAGAGACGCAGGAGAAAGGGAGGAAGGACGGAGGATTGTTGCGATCCTGCTGGCTCGTCGAACGATTATTGGAGAATGGATGGGAGTAAATCGGGAAAAGAAGGACACAGAGATGCAGAGGAAGTTTCAAAAAGGAGAGAAGCTAGCTGAGAAAATTTATATATAAAAGGAAATAGGGCAAATTACAGTTTGACCTCGTGACTTTCCACCGACTTCATATAGGCCTTCCAAAAAAAATTAAGAAATTACAATCTAACCCTAACGAAATTTAAGATTTTCACTTTAGTCCCTTAATACTTTTTTTTTTTTTACGTATTACAGATGTAAGTGGCAAGAAATGGCAAATATAGAAAGGATGGAAGATATATACTACAAAAGTGTCTTTAAGAGGGAGAATATTGTCGGTCAAAGCAAGGAAGTGTTGGAAAAGTAAAACCACTTTTTAGAAAAAAGCAACATTGTTGGAAAAGGGCAAAAACTTAAGAAATAATCAAAGTTCCAAAACAATACTCTTTAATTAGGTAGGTAGGGATTAATAGAGGTAGTTGAAAATAAATATGATAGTCAGTAGGTAGGTTTTAATAAAGGATAAAATTTAGATAGTGAGCATGGTTGTAAATATGTGATCTCTCACCCCTTTTTTATATCTCAATTTATGAGTATTTCTCCTATTATGAGTTAGAAATTGTAATTTTTTTTATTATAGTAAAATTTCTACTTCAGTCTACTAGTTTTTATTTTAGTTGCAGTCTATACTTTATACCACTACTTCCTAACACTTCATTCATATGTCGGCAATTCATGTCACTGTGCATTGCCAGGTCTTCATCCATTGAAAGTGAAAAAATGTAAACTTAGAAACGTACTATTTTGCACTTTTGCAGGCACAAACCGAATCAATTTAATTCTGCCTACATGAAACATGTAAATTTGAATAAACCCACGTATCGTAAGATGACTGTATGCTGGGTCCGTGCAGATTACATTCAGATGCGTTCAAGTAAAGGTTTGTGTGAAAGATACTTGCTTAGCAAAACCAGTAGGGAAAAGGCCCATATCGTGAGCTACAGCCGACAGGCGCATTTGAGATTTTGTCATGACAACTGATACAGCCTATTGGGTTTTGGACTTGGCATCCTTTAAAATTGGTAAGTGGGTTACGGGTTCCTGGACCATGGCTCAGCTCAACAAGTCCGTCTCCTCGACTTCATTAGTTATTATTTTTTTCAAAACCAAGTATGATAGGCAAGTCACATTTCAAGTAAGACGAAGAATCACGTGGTATTTGGTCTGTAGTGTCTTGAATGATTTCTGAAAATCAAGAGTTCAGAATATTACCTTCCTATGTTGGTTACAAGAGTTAAAAAAAGATTCACGAGGATATGATGCTCTGGAGAATAAAAGATTCCCACAAAATATGGAAATTTGATTTGTTTAAAATGATGAGTACCCTACATTATTATGGTATGAAAATATTTAGATCAAATAAAAAGATTAAAACATCCATTATTATTTATTATTATTAAGTTCTCCTACTGTCACTCATCATCTCAATTTATCATTTAATAACCAATGCCCCTCACTGCTTTTGCCCACCTCCATAGCCAACAATCAATATTTACCACCTCAACGAATTAACTACTACATCTTACTGTTTTCATCCGCCACCACCTTTGAACATTAGCACTTCTCACCGCTATCACTGATCATCATTTCCATTTCTTGTCATCACAATTGTGTCCCATCATCACTTATTATCGCATTCATCTATCATCATCTTTATCCTTTACCACTTCAATCAATTATTATCATATCATTCTCATTATTATCAACCACCTTTTTCAACTATTTTTATTAAACATTTTCAATCAAATTTTTATGATTTTAGTTCATTATATTTAATGGTGTTTATGGATAATATTGGGAAATTACAAGGAATATCATTGTTTAACCAAATATATGAAAAATAAATTTCTAGAAATATTCATTTACACTCTCGTGTTAAAATAAACAGAAAAATATGCTCTCTTGGTAATTCTATTCCTAATTATAATATTATCAAGAATTTAGTTTACAATAGAAATGTTAGTTACCGCCAAGCAAATGTAAATTTTGTGTCAAGTAGATATCAAATACCTAGTTGTAGTAGCAACGAGAGGAGGCACCAAGTGGCAGTTGTCCCAAATAAACGATTTCAATCATTAGCCACAATTTCAACGACATGTCGGCTGATGAGACCTTTAGAGTGTAGCATAAACACTCAAGACGGTCACAGCTATTCATTGATTCTACAATGGGTATAGCGTTAGCCTAATCCATTTCGCATCATAATACTAAATTTGCCATTGGAACCCAAAATTATGGATGTTAGGCATATGTGTTTTTGAGAGACAAGTAAGGTAATAATTATAAAAGTATGCATTTTACTTACTACATCTGCAAACATATTTCTATAATATAATTACCTAGACAAATAGTAAGTGCACGTAGGGAAATGATATCCTTTCCTCTAATTCCTCTACTTAACTAGACAAAATGTATGGCAGGCTAATGGATAATATAGTAGTCCTATGCCTGCCTGCTTTGATATGGAATTAAACATGACTGCTTTGGTTTTGGTTTTGCCTCTCAACATTGGCAAGCTCTTGTCATTTTCAAACATAACAACACTCACAACAATGTCGGAATCAGAGTCACACAGTGGAAATCTCAAATTGGTATAGAAAAATTGAGCGCACATACATTTTTAAAGAATCAAACACATTGCTTTTATTCATGATCACTCATGCAATGCTCAAAACACTTATTGAGCAATCACTCATTCAATTACACATTGATTGAGTTCTTTCACACATTTTGTTTGCAATAGATGCGTAATCCTTCACCCAAATCTCTCATTCTCTCTCATCACATTTGATTTATATAGAGAAGTGCATGCACTTCATTTTGTAGTACAACCAACTCTAATTGCCTAACTCAACCATATCTAACACAACCAACTCTAATTGCCTAACTCAACCATATCTAACAAGCTAATCACAATTACTTTTTACATTTTTGGATTATTCTTTACAACACACCTCCGGTTCCAAAACATTTAAAGACTTCATTTCTAACATACTCCTCAGTCTATCAAATCTATCTATCTTTAGTTGTTTAGTTAGTATGTTAATAGTTTATTCTTCTATCCTATAGTAAATCAGCTCCACCTTTCCTTTATTCACTTGCTCTCTCAAAAAATAAAATTTGGTCTCTATATATTTACTCTTTCCATGAGCAGCTGGATTCATAGCTAAGTTTGTGGTGATGGGTTGTCCACACAATTCTTCATTGATCATTCAACCTTTATATGCATTTGCTCTAGTAAATTTTGCAACCATGCTGCCTGACATGTAGCTGTAGATGTTGCTACATATTTAGCTTCACACAAAGATAATGCCACAATATGTTGTTTCTTAGAGCTCTATGAAAAAACAGTATTGCAGAATTTAAAAACATAACCAGTCATGCTCTTCCTATCATCTTAGTCACCACACCAATCACTAAGTATCCTAAAATTCCATTTTTTACTAGAGCATGTGTTTAGTACAATAGTCCTTGATCCTTGGTACTAGAAACATACATTAAGATTCTTTTTGCTGCTAGCAGGTTAGAATATTTAGGATTATCCATGAACTTGTAACTAAACTTACTCCATGGCACATATCAAGTCCAATGTTACATAAATACCTCAAACATCCCACAATATGCTTGAGCACTATAGGATTAACTACTCTTTCATCTCTTTTTTTTACCAGTTTACATCCTTGATCAACTAGAATCTTTACACCATTACAATTCTACATATTAAACCTTTTAAGAATATCACTTGCATACTTGCTCTGATGCATAAACACTCCCTTTAAGGTTTGAACAAACTTCGTTCCTAAGAAATAAGACAATGATCCTAAATCTAACATTTCAAACTCTCTCTTCATAACTGCTTGGAACTCGTCAGTCTCTATCTCATCACTTCCAGTAACTAGGAGGTCATCTATATATAAACATACAATCATCAAGTTCTTCTAATTAATGACTCTCACATATAAGCCATATTCACAAGAACAATTTTCAAAGTCATAATCCTTGAAGAAAAGATCAATTCTCTTATTCTAGGCTCTTGGAGCTTGTTTAAGTCTATACAAAGCCTTTTTGAGCTTGTACACCTTCTGCTCATTTCCTTATATCTCAAAACCAGGTGGTTGGCACACATAAATCATGGAAGCAATTGGTTATAAATTATTTCCTAAAAATATCCTTAAGTTAAATGATTTATCTAATGGTTTGAATGATGAATATATAATCCTAATGCTTAGTCAAAAGTATTCTTAGCAAATTTTTTTGAAGTGTGATCCGCCACCTGATCTTAGCACTTTTTCTTCTACCTTTTCTTCAGGGTGTCAAAGAAGTAACTACTATTGTTGTTCTCTGTCTCGAACATTTACAAATAGTCATGGCTGACAACTTTCAAGGACCAAATGGAATGGATAGAGCAAGCCTTTTTAATTATGCTTTTGAAGATGTTTATTGGATTCAGTTGGATGTAAGGACCTAAATGGCTACTTTAGGGTGGTGGAATGCTTTTCCTTTTACCAAATTCAAGGAATCCTATTATAGGGGAGATCATATTCATAATTGGGAAGGGATCACCTTTAAACCAGTTGAAGATGATGAACACCTTTGTAGTTTTTATACGGAGTGATTTGTGATTTTCTATGGAGATTTCATTAACTAGATTAAGATTACCCTTTTGTTTACCATCTTTCGACTTGGCATTCTAAGGACCATTAACACATGTCCAGTACAATTGAATTGGAATGCATGGTTTGTCTTTGTTTGCTTTAAGACCCTTTGCAACAAGCTTAGTTGGGAAGCTACAACACATACATTCTTGTTTTCTACACATATTCTCAACAAAGACTGGGGAGTTAAACTCACTTTACTCAATGACCTAGGCATCTTCTGTTAGAATTCTTTTCCAATTATGGACCTAATAATTAAGAAATTATTAAGAATTTTAAAGTATAGTAATCCATATGTGATGATAAAGTTGGGCTTTCTTGTGGCACTTAGACCCAAATAATTTATTAGATTTTTTTCGTTGGTGGGTTGGATCACTAACTAGGCTGCGTTCTATTTAACAAGGTCACTATGCCTAAAATCCTAAGCTACTGCATACTTCCTATCTGTCTACAGTCTCTTTCTCCAATTTGTTGTGACAACTAGGGTTTAAAAGGAGTAGTGACTTTTGCAAGCGTGATTTGTATGTGTGATAATGATCAATTTAAAATTAGGAAGTGTGATCAATTATTTTTTTTATCATAAATTAATCAGGAAACATAGGTAACCATTCATCTATTTAATCTTTTATTTTATTCACATACTATTTTTCATGTCTATTTACATAGTTTGATCAGTTATAATTTTAATAAAAGTTTATCAATTAGTATTAAAGCTAGAAAAACTATGTAAACTTGGCTAATGTAGATTGGTGAAATTCATTATTTGATCTATATTGTAATAATCTATTACTAATCGTATTATTCCTGAATATGAGAATGTTATGAGTCCTAAATTAATTTATAGCTTTACATAAATAAATTATTAATTTTTTTGGTATAGAAACTGTCATATTAATTGTTATGAGATTATGGCATGATTCATGATTACAGTGGATTCAATACTTTTTTTTTTGAAATTTTGTGTTCATATGGCTATTAGGACTTAAATTATATTTTGTAAAATTTCACCTTACTTCATGTTATTTGTTCAAATTGATTTAATATTTCATGTTAGAATGATTAGTTTATCAAAATCCCAACAATTTCTTTAAATTAGAACTGAAAATGTATCAATTTGTAAAATTTGTAACAACAAAATACTAGACTTTAATTCGGTTAGGTTGAAACAAAATTATGCAAATTTCTACATGATTTTTTTTCAAAATTGATTGAGGTTTTGTATGAAGAATATTTTGTGAAATAAAAGCCCTCAATCAATTTGGACAAATTTGAAATGAAAATACAACAATTTGAAAAAAGTTGAATGAAAAACCCTAATTTTTGGTTTGGTTAGTCTTGTGCAAAATCAAGGCACATTTTTCCAATTTTTCTTTAAATTGAAATATGAATTAGCCTTAGAATAATTTTAGGAATAAAAATCATAAAATATTTTAGTGAAAATGACCTAAAATGGCGTGAATTTAAATCGAGTAAAAACTGCATTGTTCATTTATTACTAGACCCGTAATGGCCCAATTTTCAGATATAGATAACATTGCAACTAGGCTACTAATTGGCACAGAAGTGCATGCAAGCCACCGGTGTGTGTAGACCACATGCCCCCTTGGTAGCAGCCCATGGCAATGCAAATTGCATCGATGTGCTCCATTGTCTGAACAATTTTTTTTGGCATTTTTTCAGATTTGTTTGGAATTAAAAATAATTTAATTATTTTTTAATCTTATATAATTATTAAATTAAAATTATTTGGGGCTAAAAATTTTAGTATGTGATTTCTACATAAAGAGCTACAATATATGATTTTTTCTTGAATTTTTGACATTGTAGTGTAAATAAATTATTTTTAACATATTTTTTGCTTAAAATAAAATTTTATAGGAATAGTTAATTGACATTATGTCATGAAATTTTGTAAAATTGTGAGATTGCCTATTATGGGCATAGTTATATAAATTTTTGTTAATTAAATTATTAAAATAATTTAGTTGAATTAAAGGAGAGTGTTATATTAATAATATTTAAATATCTTATCAGTGTAATATTATTAATATAGTTTGTTGGCAATAATGTGAATGTTAGATTAAATATTATATTCTTAAAATCTTAAACACCTTATCAGAGTTAGGTTTTAGGAGTGTAATATTTAATTTTTGCATTATATTATAAGGTCTTAAATGTCATGTCAATGTTAGGTCTTATAGTATAATATTGTACATATATGACTGCATAGTTAAAGTTTATAAGGAAAATAAAAACATGATTAAAGTGATTATATGCGTTAATATATTGATAAATTTTCTTTAACTTCCATGCCTATACAATTGGCTTCTGTTAAGATGTTGAATAAGATGAATTATAAGTACTCGACCGAGTCTTTGAAGCTTTATCTAGAGGTCACCAATCTTGATCTGGCACTTAGGAAAGAAGAGCCCACTATTGATGCAAATTTTACTATTAAACAACGGGCCAAGCTTGAAAAACGAACACACTCAAAAAGAATGTACTTGATGGTGATAAAATTCATAACGGACAAGACCATTAAGCAAATTATTCCTGAATCCAAATATGCTAAAGCTTTTCTCGATTCTGTTGCCAAGTAATTGACAAGGTTGAAAAGGGTCAATACCTTTCGCTTCTTGAGAAGACTATGCATGATGGTGTTAGTGGAGTGTGGGAACACATCTTGAAGCTGATTCATTACTACAATAAGTTGAAAAGTATGAAAGTTGAACCGAGTGACCATCTAGCGAGCACTGGAATCTTTACTAACTTAGTTTGGTGTTTTGAAGATATCCTACAGTACCCAAAAGGATGAATAAATTATCAATGAGTTGATCTCGAATGTAGCCAAGCTGAAGAGGATATGAGAAAGGGAAAGATTCATAATATTAACTATGTATCCCATGGCTCAACTTCAAAATAAGGAATAAGAGCGCATTAGAGGGACAATAAAGGGGAGTCTGCCTATGAAAAGAAGAGGGTAAAAAGAATGAACAATGCACCAAGCTTAGGAAAGCTTAATTCAAAGGAAACTGTAGGTTCTGTAAGAAATATAGGCACAAGAAGGTGGACTACTTCAAATAATGCCAACAAATACTTAGTGTTTGGATATTGGTGTTACTATTCATGTGACAAATTATTTACAGGTGCTAAGAAACTTGAGGAAGTCAAGTGAGGGAGAGCTGATTGTTTGACTTGGAAATGGAAATAAAGTACAAGTGAAGAGCATAAGAGTGGTATCTCTAAGTCTGTCATCTAATCATGTATCAAAACTTAAGGATACAGTTTATGTACCTTCCATGAGAAGGAATCTACTTTTGATAGTCACTTTAGATCATGTTAGATATTCTTATTATTTTGGTAATGGAGAGTTTAAATTGATTTATTATTATTCTATTATTGGTTCTGGTTTATTATATGATGGGTTAAATAGAATTGATTTGGATCATAATTTTACTAATTTTGTAAATATTGTTATTGGAAAAAGAGAAGCAGAACTAATGAAAGATCCTTGATGTTGTCGAAATAAACATCTAGTGCATATGTCCAGAGATAGGATGTAGAGATTTATAAAAGAAGAGGTCCTGCATGATCTAGATTTCTTAGACTTTGACACATATATAGATTATATTAAGGGAAAACTCCTTACTAGAGCTAGGAAGGGGAAGAGAAGCATAAAACAAGATATCCTTGAGTTAATTCACACTGACATTAGTAGACCCATTACGCTATAAATACTTCATCAGTAATTATTCTAGGTTTGGATAGATGGAGTTGCTCAGTGAAAAATTTGAATCACTAGATGCCTTCAAGTCATTCAAGGCTACAGTTGAGCTCAAACTGAGGAAGAAAATCAAGTATGTCAACTTTGACAGAGGTAGTGAGTATTATGGTAAGTATGATAAGATTGGGAGACACCCCAATCCTTTTGCCAGATATCTATAATAATGTGAGATTGAAGCTAGTTATAGTATGCCTGAAACACCAAAACAAAATGGTATTATAGCAAGAAGAAGCCAAACACTCATAGACATGGTAAGATGCATGTTAGCTAATTCATCATTACTAAAGTTCTTGTAGGGTAATGCCCTAAAGACTATTGCATATATGTTGACTTAAATTTTGAGCAAGTCGGTGCCTAAAACCCTTTGTGAGTTAATTTATGGAAGAAAGCCTAGCCTAAGGCATTTCCATATTTAGGGTTATAAAGCTAAGGTGAAGCTATATATTCCTTCTCCGAAAACTTGATTTAAAGATCATTTTGGATTCTTTATTGACTATTGTAGTTGTTTAAGAGGCAGTAGTTCTACTGTTCAACTCTTTCAACCAGAGTTAGTGAATCTGATAAAGCCATTTATTATGAGGATAAGTGGGATAGTAGAAGTCAGACCCTATGTATCATGACTTTTAGAGAAGAAAGTATGGTTATTCCACTAGCACCACATCCTAGTGAGTTATCTTTTGTTATCCTATAATTGATCTAGTGCAACAATTGGTAGAAGATATGGAACTGTAGGAAATAATTAATGAAATTCCCTTGAGAAGGTCTTATAGAGTTTGCAAATTAATAATCTCCAGAGTATTTAATCTTCCTACAAGAGCATGAATTGGACATTAATAATGATTATGATCCTATTACATTTTCATAGGTCATGTTTAGTCCCAATCCTGCAAAATAGGTTAGCATGATAGAGGATAAATTAGCTTCAATGCACAGAAATCAAGTGTATGATCTAGTTGAATTACCTATTGGTTGTAAGTCATTGAATGCAAATGGGTCTTTAAGACCAAGTAGGATGCTTAAGGTGAAATTCAGAGGTACAAGGCTAGGATTGTAGCAAAATGCTACACTCAAAAAGAAAGTATAGATTATAAAGAAGCTTTCTTGTCAGAGTTAAGTAAAAACTCATTCCAAGTTGTTATAGTGATTGTAGCTCATTTTGACTTGAAGCTACATCAGATAGATGTCAAAATAACCTTTCCAAATAGTGACATGATAGAGACAATATACATTAAATAACATGATAATTTCCAAGAGAAGGGCAAATGGCACCTTGTGTGTAAGTTAAAAAAGTCCATATATGACTTGTAGCAAATGTTTAAACAGTGGTATCTCAAATTTGATGAGATGGTAACGTTTCTTGGATTCAAGGAGAATAATGCAAACTAGTGCACCTATATGATGATGAGTGCGAGTAGTTTTGTGATCTTGGTACTCTATGTCAATATATTCTTTTTGCAAGTAATAACCTGAGCCTATTGACTACGACAAAGCAAATGTTGTCAATGCATTATAAGATGAAAGATCTTAGGAATGTCACTTTTGTTTCAGATAATGACATTCATCATGACAAATCCTATGGTATACTTAGCTTATCTTAGCAGTTGTACATTGAGAAAGTGCTAAAGAGGTTTATCATGGCAATGTGCTCTCAAGTATTTACACCTGTTCAAATAGATGAGATTTTTTCAAAATCTAATGTCCTCAAAGTGATAAAGAAAAAGAAAAGATAAAAAACGTCCCATATGTGTCTGTCGTAGGTAGCCTGATGTATGCTTCATTATGTACACGTCTAGATATAACTTTTATTGCTAGTGTATTGGGAAGATACTTGAGTGATCTTACTTAGAGATATTAGACTACTACTAAAAGAGTAATAAGGTCTCTGCAGCGTATAAAAGATTACATGTTGACTTATAGGAGATTGGGAGATCTCATGGTTATAAGCTATTTAGACTCAGATTTTGTAGGCTGTCTAGATGATTACATGTTAACCTATAGGAGATCAGGAGATCTCATGGTTACATATTGATTTTAATATTGTTGAAAGCATCCTAAGGCCCTTAGCCATTTACTATGACAATGCTACTACTATTAGCTTCTCTTTAAACTATACAAGTTTTGTCTGTATAAAACATTTTGATGTTAAATACCAATTTGTGAGAGAAAAGATATACAACCATATTACTCGTATTGGGCATGTTTTCATGGATTGTATGCTTACAAATGCATTAACCAAAGGTTTAGTAGTTAGAATGTATCATGATCATGTAATTAATATGGGTTTGGCTAAGTCTTTTAATGTTCTTGGTTAGTGGGAATAATGTATTTGATGTAATTACATTAAGTTTGTTGGAGAAAAATGTTTCAAAAGCTGTCAAGATTGACCTTACGGATAAGCTTCAGGGAAAGTTGAGTGAATGTCTCTTAAGTTATAAAGAGGCAAAAAGGAGTTTCAAGATATGACAGAGTAATTTAATGAGCTTTCACTTAAGTTGTAGAACACTTGTAAGCAAAAAAAAGCACATGAAGAATTTGGTCATCCCATTCAAGTCCAAAGAGAAAAAAAATGGGAAAAAGATTTGGACAATAAGAAAACTGAGGTGATATCCCTAAACAAAGAATCGACCAATCATGATGAGAAGCTTCAATATGCATAAGTGGAGATAACAACTCTTAAGGTAGACCTGAAGGATGCTAACAATAAAGTTGAGGATACTAAAGGTCTTTATTATCCCATTATATCTTGGACTTTGGTACTACTAAAGAACTTGTCTAGTTCTTTTATCTTGATGTTGACATCGATCTTTCAAAGATCACTTCCAATTTTAATATAAAAGCTTTACAAGCCACTTGGAATGCTGAGTATAAATTATGTAATATTTTGAACAATAGCTCTCTCAGGCTTATCAATCTTTTTGTATGCTTAAATTATTTATTGATTAATGATGTTTTGTTTACTTTTATACATTTTTATGCTTAGTTTAAGCCTCTAATGGGCTTTCTACCTTGCATGTTCAGGTCAATCTGTCTTTTTAGCTTTGTTCATATTTTTTTCACACCGAGGAGTTTTCTAGATTCTAATTTTGAGGGTTATGCCCAATTTTTATACCAAGGGGTCTACTTGGGTTTTTACGCAGATGGTTTTGCTTAAGTTTTGCAAAGAGGGTTTTGCTCAAATTTTTGCACTGAGGATTTTGCTTGGATTTTTTTTTTTCACTAAAGGTTCTATTTAGACTTATTACTTTACTATAACAAGATGGGGAAGGAATAAAGTGCTTTCATTCATTTCTTGTTTTTATATATCGATGAAATATTCTTTCAAATGGGAAATATTCCAAGTTTCAGGGATGACATCCCTTTTATGGTCTTGAGTCAGTATGTAACATTTCCTAAATTCTCTTTGACCCAAAAAGGCCATTCCCATGTTGCTACCAACTTTCCCTTGGCTACTAATATTCTTGGCTTGAGACTCTTTGGTCTCACCTTCTTATTGAAAAAGCGAGCCATCTTGTTTTTGAATTCTTTTAATTAGATTCATGCCAATTCTTTGTCTTCTTCAGTAAATTCAAACACATCTTTTATTTTGGATTCGTTCACTTTTGCATCATATTGGCTTCTTTGTTCGCTCTCTTGCCCAAGTTCTATTAGGATCATTGCTTTTACTCTATAGTGTTTGGTAGCTCTTTAACCCATTGACCTTTTGCTACTTTTAGCTATTTTTTTATCCTTTCCAATACGATTTTATTAGATGCTTCTACTTGAACATTTGTTTGGGTGTGTTCAACCAAAGTAAACTTTTGTCGTATCCCCAACCTTAAAAAATTAAGTCAGTGAGTTTCAACAAATTCAATTAGGTCATATTGAGAATAGCTACAAAGTCCTTTTGGATATACCTTCCCTAAAATGCTATAAAGGTTTTGCTGGTGAATTGCATTCTATTGTCCAAAAAGATTGCTTCTGGGAGCCCAAATCTACAAATAGATTATCCATTAATTGTAAAAAGGGACATGTTATGTTTAAAAGGTGTTTTTGTGACATTTTTCACCTATATATAAGTTTCCATTCAAACCTTTTTATGCCTATGTTGTTATAGTAGTCAGAAGCTCGACTTCCACCTACTTTGTGATATGGTCTACTACCACTATCAAGTATTTCATTTCTCATCACTTTTGTGGGGGACCATAAAGTTCAAACCCATTAGGTGAATGGCCTTAGGGAGGTGACTGGTTATTGCTTGTATATGGGCTGTTGCATCACATAACTAAATTTTTGACATTTCTCACAAACTAGCATCTGTCTTCATTATAGGCCAATAGTAACTTAACTAGATGACCTTTATTGCTAGTGTCGTTCCCCCCAAATGGCTTCCACATATCTTTTTGTGGAGTTCTTTTAGCACATGCTTTATTTCTTTTGGTCACAAGAACCTTAAAGATGGAAGTACAAAACCTTTATGTCATAACCCAAACTCTTGGTCATGACCAATGTGAATACCAAACCCTAATTGAAAATCACCAGCCTTTAACTTGTCTCTATTATTCATTTCTATTAATACTTATTTCAATATTTCCCACTCTTATATACTTAAACTCGAATGGCTAATAGAGCAAACTTGTAGATGAAAAGATAATCATTGACATATAACATGTTTTTATAATGTACAGAAGCATTACCTAACTGTGACTCATGCCTGATTAAACTTTTATTCAACAAGTTTTTAATAAGTTCTTAATAAACATATACTACTAAAGAACTCTCTATTGTGATGGTATTTACATCAACAGTAATTTTTATAAAGTTATGGTCCATTCTTACTTTTCAAAGGTGGGTTAATAGCAATTCTTAAAAATCTGAAAAATAATTCATAGAATAGTGAGTTTGGAGCTTAGTGAGATAAATCTGTACCTAACTTATGAATTCATTAATATTTAACCAAATACATATACATCATATCTTTAGAAAGCATAACTCATGCCAGAATTAACCAATACATCATAAAGACCTAGGGGATTAGCCTCTGAGTAATATCAAAATAAATTTTAAATTGTCACAATAAAGAATCATGATTTTCTAATGGCCTCAAGCCATTCTCATTAATCATTATATGTTCACGTCATACTATATATTACTTTCTAGCATTTCACAAGACTCAATCTTCACATAAGGTTATATCACATTGTCTTATCACATTAAATCTTCTTTCAGAATGTCTTAGAATAACAATTATAAGTCATACTATTCACATAGCTTTAAGCCATCAATAATCATGTCACATAATCAAGTTATATTTTATCACATTCCAATGTATTCAAAATAACAATTTCAATAAACAACGTAATAAAGAATAGCAATGTAAACCTTCTTGTTACTTTGTTCCAGCCATAACTTGCACAAACCCGGCCTTTTCCTTCTAGTACCCACCTTATGCCCCTTCACCATTTGGAATATGCAGATCCAGGATCTGGTTCATTATTTCCTACCATATCCTATCATTCTCATATCATTCATAACATTGTATATCATGACATGTCTTACGTGCATAAGCAAGCTTTACACTATATAGTCACTTACAATGATCATAAATCCATCAACGATTATCACATACTATTTAATGTTTTGTGTACATTATCAAACTTTGTACATAATACCATTCATTGTAATTGCATTTCCATAATCATAGTCATTCATCACTTGCCATCCTATGTTTCATGGGGAATTTTCAAGTATCTTAATAGCATCATTTTCATCACATTATCACATTATCTATCATTCACATATATTTTATATCATCTTTATCACTTATACTACATATCATTGCCATTATATATCACCTTAGTAGCTGGAAACAAACAAATAGAACAAATCTCACAAAAATCTTCAATATTCTTTAAAAACATAAAAGAAAAGCTTATTAGCTTTTGGATTTTCCAAGGATTTTTCCTCTTTAACTAATCATATATGATTAGATTATGATTCTATTTAATAGAAACAAGCTATATCTAATAGATTCAAGCTCTAAAACATCATAAAAATTAGATTGTTCCATGGGTTGAATAATAAAGTGAATAGTGATAGTAGATTTCAAAAAATTCATAACTTAACTTTTACTTCATGAATCAACAAGATTTTGATGTCAAATTAAAGATAAAAAAGAGAGGAATCAATTGTAAAAATATAAGAAATTTATATGGAAGAATGAAGGATGACCTAAAGAGAAAAGGAGAGCTTGTAGAGATAGAGCACATGTGAACTTGAAGAAGAAGCCAATGGTTGCCTGAAGCAATCGGAAGGGCTTAAAAGAAAGAGTGGGAACCAACTTTGGGAGGGTAAAAGTGGAAAAAGAAAAAAAAATTGAGTTAACTTTCCTTTTTGACTCATTTTTCCTTAAGCCATTTTTACTTATTTTCTCCACTTTGTGTTCACAATTAACATATTCACCGATCACTTACGACTGTAAAACTTTGGTACAAATTAGTTAAATTAATTACCTTTGTAATGACTATACATTTGCACACAGTGGATAATTTTAGCCCTAGTTTTGATATTTCCAATTTCTTTTCAAATATTAAAATTCTAGAAACATAATTTTTGCTCCATGAGCATCCAAGTTGAGAACTTTCACTTTCTGAAGATTCCCATTATTCATAAAATCTTTTTACACTATGGTTGAACACTTCATATCCCAAAATTATAGTTTCAAATTCTTGAATTTTTTGAAGTTACCCTTTTTAAATTTTCTAAAAAGCCATTTTGTTATCAATATTCATTTTAGAAAATTCGAGATGTTACAAATTCTCCCCCTTAAAAAGAATTCTTAATTGAATTCTAAACAATGATAGTAGGTTTAACAAATAAGTCATCTACCATAGATTACATGATATATCTATTCATTGTACTCATTCCTTGATGGATAATCAAAAATATCTTTCTCATATCTCAGTTCTAATTTTCACATGGCCTCTTGTTCATCATATTATTCCTTCATCACTTTAACCATGGAAATTTCATTTGATCTTAATTTTTGAACTTGTCAATTAAGAATAGCTATTGGTTGCTCTCTATATGCCAACTTAGCATGTGGCTCTATTTCTTTTTCTACAATACAAAACTTATCCAAAACCTATTTCCTTCATATAAAACTTGAAGTATCGAATGGATTTCTTACATCTCAATTAGTAAGTTAACATTAAATTCTAATTCTCTGCTTTTTCTATTCAAACATGACTTTTATTTATCTTAAGTTACCTTTATTTGATCACAGATTGGCTATACCTTCCCACTGGCACTTGCTACTAGATCTGGTTTTAACAACTTTGCCTTCCTGGCATTAACCAATGTCAGTCTCAGTAAAGAAAAATTAAACTGCAAAAATAAACGGATCTTGCCTTTTTCCCATTGGGCAAGTTATATACACCTTTATCAAATTCAATGTTATTTTAATAGAATATGTAGAAAGCTGATATCCAGAAAGTATTAAAATGATGAAGATTAAAAATTATCAATAAGACACAAGATATTCAACTTGATACATAAATTTTTAAAGTGGTTCAACTTGAATTGAAACTACAATTCAAGTCTACTCTACTTAATCTTTCTCAACCGAAAGACCTTTTAGATTGAAATAAACCTATCAGGATTGATAGGCTCTTGAAATACCAATCTTTACAATCAAAACACAAGATATTCATAAGTTTCTTGCTAACCTAGAAGAATTACATGAGGCTCTTCTAAACCTATATAGATTTCTAATACCTAGAAATCTTAGATTAACAAAATTGAATAAGAAAAGGGATTGAATTTATAATACCACACTTTGAGATGAATATCTCAAACAAACTACAATAATCTTGGATGAGCTTTGATCCAAAAATCTTAAAGAATATCTAATATCAATGAAGTAGAGGGAAAATCACATTTTGCTTTTAATCAAACTCTTTCATACTAAAATCTGAAGAAAAACTATGAAGAATCGTTTTTATATTGAAGGTAGTTAGGTGTGAATAACTACTGTAACCATCTATAACAGAATAACTAAATTTCAGTTATTGCATCGATTAACACATCGATTACAGTCTATTATTACTAAATCATCGGTGTAATAATCGAAGTGCTATAATTGCTTATAGCCTTAACATCGATTAACACATCGAAGTACCCAATTTTAAGAACCTTCAGTATAAAATATTTTCCTCATGCATCGATGTTGCATCAATTATGATATGAAGTTTTCATAAGTTCTTGACACATTGATGTGTACATTGATTCATGATACAAAAAACTATTTTATAAAATCTCATTTTTCTTCAAGCAGTTTTTCAGATAATTCTCTCTATCTTATTGTTTAATTAATAGTTTTGAATCAAAAATCATCTAAGATTATTTACAAAGGATCCTATTAAACAAAATAAGTCCTAAAACTAATCTTGGATCTTCTTGAAGCTTGAATCAAAATATCTTTGAACCTGTAAAACAACAAATCA
>JANHAO010002193.1:0-29653 GCA_026873985.1 Saraca asoca
GTTAGTTCAAGAAAACTTTTTATTGCTTTTTCAGTTGTTTTTCAACATTCAAAACTAGTAGTAATGATATAGCTAGGGTTAACACCACTATCTCCATATTTCTTTAGTTTTTCTCCTCTGCAACTTCTCTTGTCCACTACCTTTGCAACATTTGGGCTGTCACCTCTGCAACTTGTGCTTGTCTCATTACCTTCACAGCTTGCAAGCACATTGTCCCAACGTAGCTCACTCACTACCTCTATAGCTTAAGTCTGTGCTACCTCTATAACCTGTGCATTTGCTTAGTATTTTAGACCATTTATTGACATATATGCCCCATATCCAATGTCTCATTCCACTTATGTGAGAGACGCAAGTCTTATGCCTTGCTTTTGTGTAAGTTTCATAACTTGCTGACAAAACATGTTGCATGTCCCATTTCTTACTTACAAGTCTGCTCACATTAGGTTTGATCAATCCATCATACTTCATTATGCTAATTTCACAATCATTCGGATCCTTCTGACTCTCTCTGAAAAATGACATTCTTATGGTATCTTGACCATTATAGCCTTTTTGGAGTTTATGCTATCTAATATTATGGCCCTCATAACCCTTCTTGGGTTTGCATTCTTCAATACTATGTCTTCAAAGTTGATATTTGCTCGTCTCTCACAACCCTCATACGCACTCACTAGTATCTTAACCCTCCTAGCCACTTCTTTGATAATCAATGCCCTCTCTTGGCACCTCTCAAACGACATCCTTTCATGTCTAAGTCCTCATATCCTAGTCTAAGTGCATCCTCATAATGTCACATTCTTTGATTACATCCTCTTGATGACCACCTCTTCAAGCATATCCTCTTGATGATTTCTTCTTAAAGTGCATCTTCTTAATGGCTCCTTCTTCAAGCACATCCTCCTAATGGCTCCCCCACACCAACGACTTGATGGGGATTGAGTATAGAGTATTCCTTCATTCTAGCTCAAGCTTCACTTTGCTTGTATACTATCAACTGTGAATCTTATGGTCATTGTTGCAAATTTTGTCTTGCGACTTTGTAATGCTAGCCTACTACACCTCAAGTCATTATTGCTATTTTGCCACACAACTATATTGCTTTAGATTACTACATCAAGTATCATTGTCACTTGTCATGAGACTATGATGTTCTAGCTCCTCAAGCATCTCATCTCAAATCTTGTGGTTGAGCATTGTAGCTTAGTTACTACACTCATATGGTTGTTGTGCATAGTGGATCCCTCTTACCTTTTCTTTCCCTTCTGAGTTTACTCTTTCAAGTAGGATTCATGCCACTTGACATAATTTTGAACTCCTCTAATAAGATTTGTCTACTCAACACATCTCTTAAGATGTGTCATCTCGCAAGATAGGTCAACTATCTGTTGTGACCATGCATTTCAGTACGACCATGACTTCACCCTCTTGGCTCCACCGATAGCTAATATGTTTCTCATGGACATGGTCAAGTTATCTTGGCAAGATTAGGGCTTCTCTCGAGGCTTCCTTCCACTTTATAGGCCACTAATTCACTCACTCTCTCAAGTGGTTTTGCATTTCTTTGAATGCTACTATGAATGGATGCATAACCAATGTCTCATGTTGTATAGTAAGCCCATCAACTTCTGCACACACTTACACCTGATGCACTTTGTGTTCCCCAGGATGCAATATCTCTCATACTAGCCCTCGAGTCGCTCTAACCTCTTGCTTCCCTCTTGGTCAAGTTCTTAGCAATGTATCTCCACTATTTCAATGAGTGTTCATTTCACTCACAAGCCTTATATATTTTTAACAAGTAGAATCTACACCAATCACATCCTGCCTAATATGCCCTCTCTGACATAACCAAGCTTTGATACCAACTGTTGTGATTGGTATTGAAAGCTTTCCTCACCAACACAATGCTTTCATTGCCCATCTTGCCTACTTCATCACCCTGTCTACTCGGTCACCTTCAGCACTTAGTGAGATAAGCGTTTAGCATAGAACCAATCCTAGGTGGCAACCTTTTGGTATCAGAGTACACTATTATGGGCTAAAGCCCTTGGGCGGAGAGTCACGTTTTGCCATTGTTCACATATGAGAATTCCCAAGGATTAGATTGTAGAATCCTTTGCTTTGATACCAACTGTCATAGATCAATAGCTCTTCTTGTCATATATGGGATGCATGATGCTAACTATTAGCCAACATGATAATCTTTCAATAAACTCAGGTCATACTTGGATAGATAATGGAATAAAATAGATTTTGGTCACCATACAATGAAATTCTATACACAACATGTTCATATGCAAACATAAGCATAGCATTTGTGCATACCAAATCTCAAAGAACACCTCGCATAAGTAGTTTCTAATGTACATCGAGAAGGGAGTTTTTTAATAAAGAGAGAGATAACTCCATTTTTTTAATATATATCTCATTACATAATTTCAAGTATGTAGAGGGAGTCTCTAAGCCACCATAATTTGATCCCTACCCAATGTTATAGTATCCACCTGGGTCACCAAACACGTCCCTTAAAAAGTATTTTAAACCAAAGCTCTAATTGAATAAATAGACATACTTTTTCTGAATTGATATAAAAGCTTTTCTTCTATTTCAGAAGGGTTCTAATGTGTCATCTTATATGAATACAAAGATAAAAATACAAGGATTGCAATTATATATTTTTCTACTTGTATTGGACAAACAATCTATATTAAAAAGACAAAAATTCTCCAAAACAGGAAAAATAATACACAAGTACATTTACTCGAAAATTTACACCATAATATCTCCTTTTTATGCTTAATTTTTATGTTAAATTTCATCCAAAATCGAATATATTTACCTATCTAACTTGTAATAATAAGACATGTAGAAAGAAATAGCCTATCCATATTATTATTGTTTGCCCTATAATTATCGGATCAGATTCGATTCTTGAGCTTTACCAACGAAAACTAAATAATTATTAAGAAGCATGCGTCCTTTTGTTCTCTTCTGTTGTAAATGCATATACCTATGACAACGAACAGATGCCAGACTATACTTAAGCCAAATGTACTGCGTCGCCAAAAATCGACCAGGATAATCAATATTCTCGTGTTAAATTAATACCATTTAAGAAAGTTGTGTTATTCTACTATGGAATATCCAAGGCTATCTTTCATCCGACTAAACATGAAATTTATGTTAATTTGCGCACTAGCAATAAGGGCACTTAGAATTTTTTCTTAAACTTAATTATTTATCACAACTAAATTAATTAAACACGTGAGTGATACTGAGTATACACAGTATTCCTCACAATTTACACACAAATATAACCAAAATTATTAAAAAGTTTGTGAATCTCAATGTTGTTAATTAATGTCAAGATAGAACAATAACTATGATTGACCATGTGAGGACATTATAATATAAGTCTAATATATATTATTAAGAATATATCCTAAACACACTAAATATCTCCTAACAAAGTGCTGAGTATCCTATTCTACCTAGGAATTTACTGCTGACATAACATGGGCCGAGTGACGTAGTTTAGATTATTAAGAATATAATCCTGGATTGCTTCATACTCCAATGCGAAATCTGATATTAACTATTAATTACAACGAATAAATTGATTAAATCCAATTAATTAACAAACTAATATTATTCGAGTGTGCTATGAACGTAATAAAGATGAATTAGTTCCCTGATTAATAGCATCTAATTCATGATCTTCATAAAGGATTTAAATGTTCCAGAATATTGTATTAGAAGTGATGTTCCCGTATGTATATTTTATCCGTTGGTGATATATTACCATCAATCCATCAATCCTAATGTTCACCAATATATATAATTTATGTTAGTGTTGGACGTCACTTTGCACTTGAAGCCTCTCTTCCACAATCCTCAATCACCTTATTAGATCTCATTATTCACATCAATAATCATATCACACCCATCACTGTGATGTGATTATATTTTATATAAACTTCAATCCGTAGAGCATGCATATATGCTCCATAACAGTATTAAAAGTCACTTAAAAAAATTATTTGATATGATTTATTAGTAAAAAATTTGGATAATATGCTGATCAAAATCATAAATTCAAATTTTCTTATGGTTAATGTATAAAAAAAAATTGTCCTTATTCCTTTGGAACTTAATTAGGATAAGGGGCCCATTTGGAAAAACAGTTTAATTAAACACTTATGTCTATAAGTTTCAATAAACTCTTTTTGATAAGTTTCTCCATGAAATTTATTGAAATAAGCTCAAATGGGCTTATTAAAATGTCATAAGTTATTTTCATAAATTTAAATAAACACTTAAATTTTTTATCTAGAGTGCTTATATTATAAGATAAGCTCAAATATAAGCTGTAGATAAGCTCTCCCAAACCCACCCAAGATAAGAATGTGAAAAAGAGATGAATAAGAATAAAGTCATAAAGCTTACCACCACTCTACCGCTATATATTCTTTGCTAAATTCATATTTCTTAGGTATAGCCACTATATAGTTATCCTTTTGTACGCTTATTCCATCTTTGAACAAAAGGAACCCAGCTAGTTAGCTAAATATAACTTGCCAACTATATTCTCCGGGCTATAAGATAGAGACAAATTTTAAATATATTAACATATAGATCATTAAAAAATTTTAAAAAAACTAATTTAATTTTTAAAAGGCTGTCTATGAATCTTTTAGAAAGATTAGAAAATCCTACAAAAAAAAGACATATTTTAAAAAATTTTAGAGACTATAACCCTATAATATAACTACACTCTGCTCTCATATATTTCTTATTAAATTAAAATTTCAATAATTCTTGAACCAAATTTAAAGTGACGTTTTTTAGCAGGAATCAAAAAGTGTGAAATTCATAATGAATTTCAGTAATTTTGTGAAAGGACGTAGCAGTAAAGTGAAAGTTGATATACGATAAAAATTTATGTTAATCAACAAGTGTTAGATAGAGTTTAATCTATCTAACCTATGTAGCTTTCCTGAAACGATAACCAAATGCTGAATTGATGGAACGCATATCCAAATGTATCAGTCGGTACCATTATTTGGAAACCACAGGCCGACACAGCAGTTGCTTAAAATCCTGTCTCTGTTCAAATGTGCGATCCAAAAGTGAGAAAAGTTTTTACTTTCTAGACTTTCAAACCTCATGTCACTTGTGTTGTGCATGTTGATGTGTATCTCATTGGATAATATTTCTTACTTACTGCTTTGATTTTTATCTGTCACTTCCACGACAGAGAGAGAATAAAATTGCTGGATTTGAACTGTAAAAAAGAAAGGCACACCAGAAGTTTATAAACCAGAAGATATATGTAAAAATTTAAGAATTAAATCACAAAAACCCATGCCTAAAGTTTCAATTTTACTCTCTCCACACAAATTTTATAAAAAAAATTTAATTACAGGTAAGTTAATTTCTTTGCAATGTCTATTGTTTTATATTAGATTTCATGTAAATACTCAGTGCTTCCAGGGTATTTAAAATTTGGGTGATGCAAAGTTTAAAAAGTTTAAAAGATTCTAACCAGTTACATGTAATATATTTCTTTTTTCATTTTTTTTTTTTACAAAATTGGTTCTTGATGACTTTAAATTTTTTAAAGTACAGTATACTAAAATAAGAAAGTAATAATTAGAAATGGGCTGCAGTGATGAGCGACAAGTGTTTGCTTAAGGACAAGACATTTGTAGCTGGTCCCAAATTTACTTGTGTGTATAATGGAAGTACAAGCAGAAGAAGACTAGGGTTCAATAAGAAGGAATAATGCTGATTTTCTGTGGTTCCTTAACTTTGTTCGCAGATATCTCTTATGTCAGCAATGATTTGACTTGTCACCGATTCATCCATGCCATCCTTTAATATCTCTTTGTGTTCTACTCCCTTCAAGGTGGAAGAATAAGAATAAATCCAGAAAATAAAATCTAACCAATTACCATCTTTCTAAATTAAGGTTCAAAATTGTGATTAGTCAAATTAAATAAATGTAGAAAAATACAGTCATTACATAATAGAATTTGAAAAAAAAAATATGATTTTAGAATTTGAAATAATAATAATAATATTATAATTATGAATTGTAATTTAAAATTTTGAAAAAATAATCATAAGGATATAAGGTATCTAATTTGCATATTAAACAAAATAAAAAATTATTATGATGCTATGACAGAAGCTTCCAAAACCATTAAAATGTTGCCGCAGTATATAATATGAACTGGTTTTAAAACACTTGATTTGGATTGAGAAAAAAAAAGGTGGGGTTAATTAAGGTTGAGAACTCTAGCTAGTAGGTTTCTTATCCAATTTTTTCCTTTTTATTTTGTTGTAAACAGAGAATATAATTTTAGAAGTTAAAATAATTTAGTATAAATTATATTTATCTCCCTTAAATTTTAGAATAATTATATCTACATCTTTATTATTTTCAAAAATTAAGGGATCAAGAAATTGTTACTAATCATGTCAAATTGAAGTGTAAAGGACAAGAAGAATCATGTATTTCGTCGTCATATATTTTTGCTTGCAGAGATAATTAATGAATAATTCATGGCCACATACTTCCATATTAGCAAAAAGAAATGTGATTTGGTTTCGTTATACCTACCCACCAATTAGCATTTGTTTCATTCTTTAGAATGGTGGGATTCCACCAACCTGATTTCATGTTGGAATCCAAACACGAAACCACCCAATTTAATTCTTGGGCCTTAATATTCTGCCCACGTTTTCTTGTGCTTAGCAATTTACAAGAGTTTTAAACAATTTTAAGGATGTACATATTGGCCATCAACCATTCATTATTTATTCTTATTTTAATCATCATTATCAACATTGTTAAAAGGAGTACTCAATCACTTTAAATGCAGATTATTATTGCAAGACGCCTTTTCTTTTTGTATTGGTTTGTGGGTGAAAGTATTTAGTTTAACTGCAAAGTTTATCATTCAAATTACACATTTAAACAAAATCCACTTTTTCATTTCTAAAAAATTCCTTGGATTAATTTAAAAGATAGATTTTTTTAAAAAATGTATTAAAATTTTGAAGTAAAATAACTTGTTTCATTTCATTCTCTTAACATATCATTAACCTTTTTAACAATTCAGAATAATATTTATAAATTGTTTAATTCTTTGAGATTATTTATAACGAATTCAAACATCAAATATAAATAATAAAAAACAACAAACTATAGCCCAAGAACTCAAATGTTGATATTTTTAAGTGCATGAATACATTAATCCATCCTTGTCATATTTTTATATGTTTAGTCTACTAAATAATTTTATTTATTTAATTGCATCTAACGAGAATGAACTGAGGTGCAGCTATTAAACTTCTATCAGAGAGAGAGAGAGAGAGAATCCAATGCATGGAAAGGAACAAAAATACGGAAATTCCATGTCATGACGCAAAGAAACAGGATATGGAACTATTAGATATGGTTTTGAAAGCTGTTATCCATAATTGAAGCCATTGAAATGAGAAGATGTTCAAAAATTAGTGTTCATAACAAAGTTTTGGAATAACTATTTCAAGAAAATTATGATCACAATATGAATATGATTGAGAATAAGGCCAAAAATATTTCGCTCTTTACTTTTGGATATGATAAAGTACTTGAGCTCTCTCTGTGGGAAGGTCAGGTTTCAATTTTAATACAATACGTAATTCAATTTCAAAGGAAATTAGTATTTATGAAGTTAAAGGACACTCATCGGCATTTCAAAAAAAATAAAATAATAACAATAATAATGAGATTATTCTTCCTTGCCTAGAGAATATTCATATAATTTTACCCTGATTTTTGTAATTTAAATAAAAAGAACTTTTTTAAAAAAAAGAAAAGGTAAAAGTTTTCAAAAAAAATTAAAATACAACTTTTATAGATGAAATAATAACATTTTTAAGTTAATCGGTGGATATGCGTCGTAAATATATGAGGTTCGAATTTTTTTTTTTTTGGTTATATTTTTTTTTTGATATGTTTTTTTGCTACTATTAATAGAAGTTTCGACAGATAGATATTTTTAAAATGAGGATAATTCTTCTTAAATTTAAAATTGATTGATATTTATAAAAGATTAATTGAGAGATCAATTAGAAAAATCAACTATCGGCAACGATGTTATATAAAAAAAAAAAAAAAGCGTTCTTCTTTCCAAACAAGAAATCAAAGAGGAATTTTTCATATGACTTTGAACAATTAATGTATTATGTATGGCTTCCACATTGAACCGCTACCATTGAGCCATATCTAGTAAATTACTGCCCATCTCATGCGCACTAACTTAGCATTAAATAATCAAGTTTTTGCAGTTAATTAATCATCACTATTAAATCAGCCCCACTTAGAGACACAATCATTATAAAATATCTTAACCAAAACCAAGACATCGGATATTTATTGTTGATTTATTTCTTTTTTTTATTTATTAGATTTCGAGTAACATACAAAATAGAAAAATAATTCCTTTCATCGGAGTATGAGAATCTTAAATTTATAATTCTATCCAGAAAATTTGTTAACGTACGCTAATGATTGCTGATTATGATACTTACATGCAACAAATTAAATATATTAGTAAGAATGTTCACAAGATTAATGAGTTCATCAATGTTTAATAATAATAATAATAATAAATACTATTTTTTCACTCACATAATTGCGTAAAAAAATTAAATTTTCGCGGCGACACGAAAAGGCAAACCCAAATTGGTGAAAGTTCCCGATTAGAGAATAAGTTTTTTATTTTTTTTATATCAATCTTTCTGAAATGGTGGCCACTCTTCTAGCACCCACTCTCAGCCACATTAGATTTTCGTCATGATTCATGAACAACCACTATCCCATTTTCCATTTGATTGTCAATCTGAATCAGACTCCCCACTTGTTATAAACAAATATGATATATAATATAAAGCTAGAAAATTAATAATTAAAGGACAGCATTAACTATTTTTTGTAGAGAGACACGTAATTTGTCCCTTACTTTTCTTTTTCATTCTATTATCAAAGTAGCACTCCAGTAAATTTCGAGGAAAATGGACATTTTTTCCTAAATGGATAAGGGAATATAGCTGTGGGATAATTAGCACATTGAAAATTTCATATATATATATATATATATATACACATTTAATAGCGACAAGATTTTAATCTAATTAATATTATAAATATATTGTTGGGAATTGTCTAAATGGTACCGACAATCACAGTAGCTAGATACAATTCTAAATAGGAGAGTAAGAGAAATAGTTACATATCAATTCACTTCATATCTTTAATAGTATATTGATATCTGATATTATTTTTAAAAAAATTTCTTTAATATTATGAATTCAAATTCAAAATATATCACGTGTACTCCTATTATAAAAAAAAAAAAAAATCACTGTGTTAAAAATATTGTGTGAGTGTAAAGACTTGAAAACCAGGTCTTAAGAGTTAATAAATGTTATATAGAACTAGAGGATGAAATACAGCCTTCCATTTATGATTGTTTCAAATGTATTGTCCTACACAAACTTTTGATAGTTGAATCTTTTATTGATGTCTAACCCTACAAAATCACATCCTTATGAAATGCCACGGTATCTTTATACTGTGATTTGATATGTTATGATTATATTTAGTGACAGACATAGCATTTATTATCAGTAGAGGTTGGGGACCGGTGGTGGTTCGTGCTTCGTGAAAAAATTTCTGAAAAAAATGAAGAATTTATAATTTATCCCCTAAAATTTGAACAGACTTATACAAGAGTTCAATTTTTTTATCAAATTTTTAATTTATTTTTTATCAAATTTTTAATTTAGTCTCTCTATCACATTTCTATTTTTTTTAAGCCTCTAATCGATCCAACATAAGTCCGCCCCTAATTATATTAATTCTTTTTTTGTTATAAAATATCATCAAATTAATAGATATGGATAGTCTGAACGATATAAATTCCTCAACACACAGGTATTATATTATATAAAATTAATCATAATTATAAGTATATTAATTAATCTATATATAAGTGAAATTATACATTTTTATTTATAATTAATTTCATGTGATGTATGTGTGTCTAAGAGTTTACTGCGCCTTGCAAGTGCCGGTGCTGCGCGAAATTGATTCTCTTTAATTTTTTATTCTTATTTTGTTTGTCTTCTGCTTTATTGGTCTATAAGAAGGGCATTTGGGCTTGAGTCGGTCACCCACAAACTCAATCAAGTCATTCATAACATAACTCATAGTCATAGCTGGTTAGAGTGAGTTGGTGTGCGAGTATCAGTTGCAAAGAGAAGGAGCTAAATGGGAGACCAAAATGGTTCTTGTTTAAGCAAGGCTATCAGTAAATTGAAGCCTTACCTTTGTATGGTCTCTCTGCAATTTGGGTACGCTGGCATGTACATCATCACCATGGTTTCTTTCAATCATGGCTTAAGCCATTGGATTCTCTCCGTCTATCGCCATATAATAGCCACTCTTATTATTGCCCCCTTTGCCTTTGTCCTTGAAAGGTTATTTCCTCTCTCTTTCTCACTCTCTGCTAGAAAAGTATTACAGAAAAATAGTATGAAAAAATACACATAGTCAAGTTCCATAAAATTAGAACACACACTTATCATGATTTTAAATCGTGATTTATAAATGTTATATTCTGGTTGCTTTCATCTTCTGTTGCACAACTTACGCACACATGCAGCTTTTGTTGTTTATCTTTTCCGCTGTTTTTCTCCTTGAAAGTTTCCTGAATCAGCTGAATAATAAAGGCGCGTTTGGATTTCGATTCTCTTTACAGAAAAATAAGGCCTAAAATGACTTTGCCCATCTTCCTGAGGATAGTGGCTCTTGGTTTCCTTGAGTAAGCCTCTTCAAACCCTTTTCATCTCATATCTATATTATTTTACAGCACCAAATCATACACTTTGTTTATGTGTTTGTCTCTTCTTCAGTGTCTTTTCATGGCCCAGTATAAATATTGATATAAGTATGACATGCATTGCATGTATGGGATAAAGAGTTATAGTATAATTCTACTGGAAGTGAAAATTAATTGATATTAGACTATTCTTGCTTGCTTGGATCACACTAACCTGTGAAAATACTTCCTGTCATGTTTTGCTCTCGTTCAGTTTAGCTGCTGATTGGTTTGGTTGTGTGTCTTACTGAAAGTAAAATCTTTAAAGCGCTTGAAGAAGATTCTGCATAATCCAACTGAACAAAAAATGATATGATCGAATGATGCTTCATGTTGGCCCCTCCCTTATAATGGGCACATGCACCATAATTAGCAATACGTAATGTTCACGTTTGGCCAAGAAAAAAATTGCAATATTTGCTATCAAAATTTCATTTCACACCATCCAACATTAATTGCTTTTGTTTATTAAATACTGCTATGGAAAGGCTATCAAGGCATGTTCGTTGTGTGGTCCTTACGGTGCCAAATATTGCGTGAAAACCCCTAGAAATCCAATTGGAAATATATCTCAAACAAAGAGACCCCCAAAAGTCAAATAAATTTGGCGAAACCAGTAATCCAGAGAAGAACATAGTAGACAGCCCCATTAAGCTGCTTCAATTTGAACATGGAATTTGATATATATCTAGCCTAATCAGAAAAATAGACACACTTTTTATATCTAGTTTTTTTTTAATATATTTACCTTTTTAATATTAAATTTTTCATGGGTTTTGGTTATATTATTTATCTTACACATTTAATACTAAAGTTACACGAGCATCAATTTTTTTTATTATAGGTTTTTATCTTTTGTAGCCATATATATTTATATACATATCAAGCATGCATTTGAGGTCCAATAATAATAATAAATTAATTAATATTGTTGGTGATGGCAATGAACAGGCCAGTTCTTGATCAAAACCTATACAATATGGGTATGAAGAACACCTCAACAACGTTTGCATCCGCCACAGTTAATGTTCTTCCAGCCATCACTTTCATAATGGCAGTCGTTTTCAGGTAAAAGCCAACCTCAATCACCTTATACCGTGTGGTTTCATCAATTATATGCGCTTACGCAAATAAAAAGTTTGTTGCATTTCTGCTTAAAGTCCAACAATTTGGAATTAGGCAAACTCGCTGGATGGCATGGGGCCCTTTGTTTACAAAAAAAAAAAAAAATGTCTAAGTACAACATATATTATATGCACAATACTCTCACATGATAACTTTTTATCTTTGGATTATGATTATAAAGTGATTAATAATTGTGTGAGAGTTATGTGTGGAGAATTTATATACATAGCATGACTTAGATGAGAAATGACATCACAAACTACTTTATGCTCCATTATTCCACTTTCTTTTATAATATTCTAGCTTCAAATTAACATTATTGTATAACACAACACAAACATGGAATATCTAATCAGATTCTTGTAATCCTTTTTTAACTTCTGTTTTAGATTTTTGTTTATTATAATTATTGTTGCTGTGGTGGTGATAAATCATGACATGATAATGATTGTTGCGGTGACCAGGTTAGAGAAAGTCAACTTAAGAAAAATACACAGCTTAGCAAAGGTGATTGGAACGGCAATAACAGTGTCAGGAGCCATGGTTATGACTTTGTACAAAGGTCCTGCCCTTGAAATCATGAAGGGACATGGAGGAGACCACCATGAAGCAGCCAGCGGCGAGCCCTCTACCCAGCACTGGCTTCTTGGCACTCTAATGCTCATTGCAAGTTGTGGTGGTTGGGCTAGCTTCTTCATTTTGCAAGTAAGCAATATTCCCCCAAAACTTGTATCTATCTCTTCTAAGAAATAGGCACACGTTGATGGACTAATAATACCTGAATTTGTGTTGCAATTTTGTGGGTTCAGTCATTCACCTTGAAGATGTATCCGGCAGAACTGTCTCTGACAGCTTGGATATGCGTGTGTGGTATTTTTGAGAGTGCAATTGCATCCCTCATAATGGAACGTGACATGAGTGTTTGGGCCATTGGCTGGGACTCTAGGCTTCTTGCCTGTGTCTATTCTGTGAGTACCTTCTTCCTGCCTGCATTTCATTTTAATTCTAAACATTTCATTGCCAAAAATAATAAAAATAAATATTTTAATTTCTGAGAATTTAACTAATTTAGCTTCAATTAATATAATAACTAGGGGGTGGTGTGTTCTGGAATGGCATACTATATACAAGGAGTTGTCACAAGGGAACGTGGACCTGTGTTTGTAACCTCTTTCAGCCCTCTTTGCATGATTATCACTGCTGCATTGGGCACCATTCTCTTAGCTGAGACTCTCCACCTAGGGAGGTACAAATTAAATAGTCCCTAACATATCTTCCCTCTACAAATTGTGTTTGCAGTTTACAATCGCAATTTTGTAATGCAACAACTGCATTTATCTGTATATTTTTACAACCTTAATTTAGAATCATATCTGTATTACTGAATTAATCAAATGAAAGCCGCAGTATATATGACATATTTTGGTTTTGCAGTATAATTGGTGCTATCATCATTGTGTGTGGCCTTTACACTGTGGTGTGGGGGAAAAGCAAAGACCAGCTTCCAAACACAAACACCAGAGAAACCGAAGGGACTGAATTACCGATAACAGACATTAACAGGTCAGGATCAGCCATTTTTGACAGCATTGAGGTCAATGTTCCTGCAGCAAGGAATGTCCCACCACTACCAAAATCATAAACGTCAACGGTCCTCGTTCATCAGGGCTATATATTTACCAAAGAGAGAGATCTAGAAAGATTTGTGTTGTAGTTTATACAGATCTTTCCCAGTGCATTTTGCCATGTTACCTTTTGTGTTTTGCTTCAACCTTTTTTGACGTTTCGAGAGTTTTCATATAATAAAATGCACTACCTAATGCTCTTGTCTCTGTCTTATTTTGTCCTTTTTCTTTTCTTTTTAATTATTCGCTTTTGTGTACTTAAAATGAATATAAATGCACACTACATGTGGTTAAGAAAAGATGCCAATTATAAAAGGAAACATGAAATCTAGAATATAAGATGATTGATGGATTATCCCATTTGCACAAGCTTTGGCGGTGATGCCAAATATTCCACGATTTGACAATGTAGTGTTTGTGTCCGCAGCTCCATTATTAATATGGCTCCCAATGAAGAGAATCAAGTTCCATTTCCTTGCAAGTTATATAGGTTTTAATATGATTGTAAATTGCTTTCTGTTATGATTACATAACAATTATTAAATTTGAAATAAATATTTAAAAAATATGATTATTGTAAAGAAAAATGATAAAAAAAAAAATTATACAAAACTTAGTGCAATGTTGCTATTATAGTTGCAATTTTGGAATCATATGTTTTAAACTTTAACCATTAAGTTGGCTGAAACATGACACATACTTGTAACCTGTTAGATGAATAATGGATATGCCACTTTAACAAATTACTTCTATAAGTGTAAACGTATGGATTGATAGTTCAAAATTACATATACATAATTAAGACGTATGTTGATAAAAATAAAGTTTCTCTGATAGAGATTCTAATATTACAAGCAATTTATATCATCTTAGCTAAGGTTGCTTCCTATACGTATTTGAAATCCCCACACACATATACATCTTATTCCATTATAATTGATGTGTACATAATCTCCTACTTTATTTAAAAATCTCCATATAACTTTCTTATACTTGTTAAACAGTATGAAAAACTCCTTTTAATATTTTTTAAATGACACCTCTTATATTTATGAATGAAAATTATTAAAAACCTACTTCTTTCATTAATTTGTTATTATATCTCTTGTGGATCTGTTGTCACATTTGTTTATTAAATTTCTTATTATTTTAGTGTATATTCAAAATATCACAGGTGCAACTAATCATATTAGAAAAAATGGACGTATTTTGAGAAACTGATGCAATTGCGAGATTGGAGTAAAACGAAGAAGGATAGCATGTTACAGTTCTGAGGTAGGAAAATGGTGGGATTGAAGTAAAATGAAGGATGATCAAACTAATTCTTATTCGTTTTTAAATTATATGAAATATGTATCAAGAATAGTTGAAGGAACTATGTATATTTATTTAAAAAGAACAACAAATAAATTAAAAGCACACACACTGATGGGTTGATTTTTAAGATTAGAACTTGTCATGAGTGATAGAAGTGATAGATGTGAACAATCAAATTGATTTGGGCTGGCCAGTGGCATGTACGTAAGTAGTATAGTCAATTTAAATCGTATTTGATGACCAAAAGAAAAATTCCAAACCACAATCATTACATAGCCAGTTATAGCTCAGACGAAACTTCAGCTTATACGTAAGTGCCACGTATTTAATGATAAGTCATATTATATATAATTATTTAAGATTCTACATTTTGATTTACAGTTATAATATTAATATATTAACCTCTCAAATTATAATTATTTATAATTATATTTTGTGATTTTTTTATTTTTTTTATTTGTTTGTAATTTTATTATTTAAAGCGTAATTGCCATGACAATTTAAAAATGAGATATATTATTTTGTGCTGGCAGGTTCAGGCCAATAAATCTGCTTTTGTGCAAACGTTGCTTCTATAACTAGCTTTCTTAATCCTAATTAAATGAAAAGACGGGTTCCCATTTGTGTTATATGTGCTCAGTTGGTGAGGGTTAATATTAATAATGGTGAGTGCTTTTTAGGTAGAAGTTTAGGCTATAATATTTGCAATAAGGTACATCGCACAAAATTAAAGCATGAATGGCCCCAAATAGTAATAGGACGTTCTTTGCATTTTGTACCAGAAATAATGAGCAGCATGCATGCTTTTTCCTTCGTAATTGACTTTGTGATTTTATAACAAATCAAATCATCAGATGAGTGATAATTAAATGTTTTTTTAATGGATTCTCTAATAGCAGACTTGAGCCTTTTTTTTTTTCTTTTAACTAAAC
Source organism: Saraca asoca (assembly GCA_026873985.1). Taxonomy (NCBI): domain Eukaryota; kingdom Viridiplantae; phylum Streptophyta; class Magnoliopsida; order Fabales; family Fabaceae; genus Saraca; species Saraca asoca. The sequence continues at coordinate 15,937 of JANHAO010002193.1, forward strand.
ATAACATTATAATCTGTGAGAAATTCTTAGTTTTATTGAGTCTATTTTTGTTGTGTACATATGGATAATTAGAAGAGAAATATACTATTAAATAAAGAAAAGATAATGTATTAATATATAATAAAAATAGATGTATTATTTTTTTATATTGACTTAATACACACAACAAATATAGACCTATCAAGCACAATCAAATCTCTCAATAATATTAATTAAATAATATAAATTTATAATAAAATTTATGTGATAGTTATTATTTCTTTTCCACCCATTTGCAAATGCATAATCTTTTGTCAGATTAAATCAAGTTTTGTTCAAATTAGAGACAGCAAAAGGATGTGTCTCTATTTAACCATGCTCATTTTGAATTGTTCATCCATCCAAATTCATAAAGGTTAATGAGCCATTTAGATAGATGCATAAATTGTGTATCAATCTATTAATAATAGAGGGATTAAAGATGAAATCATAATTATCCAAATATCCATCATAATTAAACCCAATCGCCCACAGAGTCACACACAATTCATTAATGATCCAACTTCTCCAGACGTAATTTTTAAAAAATTTTACAAACTCAGCATTATGGAATATTTTAATAAACCATCTCCTAATCAGCTGAAGCCTGCATGTTTGCTTAGGCTTGAATTATTGAGGTAGGCATAGCTATATCCCACTTACTTCTTCCTCTTTCGATCTCTCCACCACCATTAATAGCAAAAGTTAAACTGTATATTTTACTTTTGACGTGGAATCTTGTAAGAGGGAAAAAGAGAGTGTAACACTGATCGCACTAAATTTTTTTACATAATTTATGAATAAACAATGGATAAAGAGTTAAATCATGATTTATTTAATATTTTAAATTGTTGATAAATTGATAAATGGATCGTTGGTAACTGATCCATTTGCCAATTCAACCCGTCCAATTCATTTATTAACCTGAAACTTTTGTTTTTTTCCATGAAAAAGAGAGGAAAAGGGCAACAACATTTGCTATTTTCCCTTAGCGTTATAATAGGAATATTTTTTTTATTACAGAATATTTGATTTAATCATAAAAACTATATATAAAATGAATCCATCATCATAATTTCTCTAAGATACTAATAGTTTTAAATAATTTTTACTCTTTCCTTAATCATAAATGGATCCTTTACGGTCGAATAAGTTTGATATTACCAAGCTAACCACTTCTAGTGGAAACTTTACTGTATAATTCAAGCCTCAAGGTGAAGACTTCTATATGTTATGCTTTTATTAATTTATAATATGTAGGTCAAATTATGTTAAATGCACTGTATATGCATATTAGTATTTACATTTTAGATATTGAACTCTACCATAGTTGAAGCCCTGTATCATAAGCCACTAACTTCCATTTGATATTGATGAGTGCTGAACCCCTGATCTTCTTGCCAAGAAATCAGGTCAATTATACACGATAATTTCAAACCTATATTACTTCCTCTTTTTTTTTTTAAATAAATCTTTGTTTTTCGGTTGTGTAACCCTCGAAACTAGTTCATTCTTGTTTCATTTTACAATATTAGATATCCAACTTCTAAAAAATGCATGTCAAACCTGATTGAATTAATTGTAAAGAGCTACTATATTTTTTTCACTCTTTCTAAAGTTAATTAATTACAAACACATACTAAACTTGTTACTAGTCATATTATTTTATGCTTATAAATCAATTATGTATAGATAAAATCTATATGGGAAAATACTGACTGAATTATAGTTTTTTTTTTTCTAAAAACAAACTGAAAAGAAAAGAAGATTGTGTAACTCTGCAAACAAGATGTCCGAAAGGTAAAAGGAAATGTATTAAAATTGGACATCTTCTTCATCTCTCTATTTTCAACGATTACATTTTATCAATTTGTCTGTCTTTTGCTGCACTTTCCTTTGGTTTAAGGGAGAGAGAATCCCAAGTCCTAGCCCCCAACAAAAGCGTCACAAGGAAAGCGGGTATTTGGATATGATATTCTGCTTGCAATGTACCATCATTACATCTGTCAGTAAAGGTGCCAATTATCTTGAAATTGAGGATTCAGTTCGCCACATATAGAATCACACTGAATTATCCATCTGCTGTTCTTCAAGATCATGCACTCTTTGTTTTGTATGTACGGTGGAAATTTGCTAATAGTACAGAAGTCATTGTTTTTCCACTTGACCTTCATTCACCACGAAGGTTCCAATGGAGAATATCTTTTTAAAACTCGAGAGACTTTTCTTTATTAGACACCTTAAATTTATTTTCCTTCACAAATTGGAAAATTTATAATTCTATAAATTTTATCACAACATACACAATATACTCACAAATTGAAAGCTTCTTTAATGCAAATTCACTGATCTCTTTAGTTGTACTTCATTCTCCTAATTGTTAGCAATTGTTTAAACCCCAGTATGCAAAAACAATTGATATGGATACGGGAGAATGTGACACCTATAATCTTTGAGCATGCCATTGGGCGTGCTAACATTGCAATAATAGAGCTTCAATGATTAATTATATGTATCACAATCCTTGCTAAGTAATGTAAAGGGCGACTTTTTCTTGAATTCATACTTCTGTCAACGGAGCAAAGTCGCAAAGCAATGACATATACAGACAACTACTGAGTCACCATATACAAGTAAATCGCATCACAACCGAAATACAAATTCCATCAACTAAGCGATACCCTTTCAAAAAACTGGCAGCAACATATCAAGACAACAATTAACTCATAAATCATAACCACAACCTGTAATCTTAACTTGTGGCCTAAATTCATCATCCACACTTCCTTTAAGAAAGTGTTGCCTCCATGTCTTCTACTTTTTCCTCTTGATCTAGAGCACATAACTTTGAACTTTTCATTTATGACAAAAAACAAACAAATAAATAAATAAAGGAACTTCATATATGAAAAAAAATTATGCCACTTTCAAATGTGCAACTGACATGAACACTACACATATTACATGAATTTGGATTCCCCACGAGTCATATAAGGAAGATGAAGACACAATAAAGTAATCCCCACCTCATCACCTTTTCTATTGGCTATGCTGCAATATTCCTAGGGTGATGGCTTTGATGAGACAACAATCTACTATTAATAACAGGATTTCCAAAGAAAATTTAAGAATCAGAACCTTAATGTCTCAGTCTGTGCTCCTACCAATTAGCCAAGGGAGAAACAAAGTGCCCCTCCGAGTCACTTGTGCACCTTAAGTTAAAATTAAAACCCTAACCAACTAGTACCGCTCATTTCTAAAAGGGGAAAGGTTGGAGTAGACATTACATCTATCACCTGTAAATCATTTGCAGAGAAATAGACATCAACACTAAAACCTCTTAATTACTGCGGAACCTGTCTTCAATAACATCAGATGTCAGCAATTGCAAGATTCAATCACTATCCTCTTCATCTGCAGAAATGCGAAAACTGTGAGATGCAGTGGACTTATAAAACCATTTCTAAACAGTCAGACTGCTATCTATAAAGTTCATAAGAGCAGAAAACACTATTATAGCACCTAGACCAAGATGGAATTTAAAACACAGGGCGCGTCCAGAAGAAACTAAATGTTAAACTGATTTTAGAGAACACTCAAATTTTGAGTAGGTACTGGTTTACTGCTATTCGTTGTGCTTCAACCCCTATCACAACATTGAATTCATTATTAACAATTACTCACCACTGCACTAAGCACTTTTGATGACAAAATGCCAATACCTATGATCTTATAAGGCTCAAGGTTATTTAATAAATTATCTTCTTATATAAACAACTTAAATATGAAAATAATGAAGAACTTTAACATCTTATATAGACTTACCCTCATTAACTTCTTCACTCTGACTTCCATCTTCATCACTATTATCCTCCTCTTCCTCATCATCTTCATCCTCTTCATCATTGTCATCCTCACTGTCATCATCACGTTCCTCAGCATCATCACCATTAGGTTCAACTGGTATTTTGGGCTTTGGAGGAGCTGCAAAACTAGTTGTTGACCTTCTACGTGAACTTGAAACAATATTACTCAAATCAATACCCTCAAGTTCTTTGGCTCTTTCCTTCTTCCTTTTTATTTCCTTGATTTCTGAGTAAAAAGAAGGAAAAAAAAACAAAGGAACTGTTAAAAAAAAAGTCCCTGCACCATATCACATCCAAGTCTGCCACCTTTTGACACTGAAGACAAGCTTTTACTTCAAAACTTGAGATAAAAGTAGAAATAAATAAGCTTAATGAACAGGTCTAATGAGATCATTCTAATGGCTTTTGATGAAAAAAGAACTCATTTTTGTTTTCTAACTTTATGTTTTCAAAATATTATAGACCACAGTTTTAAAAACCAAAACGGACTAGCCAGTTGGGCCAATGAGCCAGTCCCGTTAAAGCCTTTGGACAGAAAATGCATATGCACCAGTGTGAACCGGCTAGAACAGATGCAAATCAGCCAAACCGATAAACTGGACCGATTTGTTACAAAAAAAATTTGCAATTTCACATCAATTAAACTTGTTATATATTTTTTAATTATTTCTATTTTCTAACATGAATTGTTGATGTATGATTTGTGTTTTATTACTTTTTTTAATTTATGTCATTAATTTATGTTGTATTACATTTTTGTTTTTATTGTGAACCAGGTTATTATAAATATATTAGTGTATATGTACATATATAATTTATATATTTTTTTAATTTAAAACCGGTTCAACCAATGAATCAATGTCCTCCGATTCAATAACCAATCCAATTTTAAAAACTATACTATAGACTACTTTGCACATGATATAATTTTTTTCAAAAGAGGAAATGAACCCATATTAAAATATATTACCAAATTAAAAATAGAAGAAAGAAAAAAGACTACCAACATATCATTCAGTTTTGCAACTCTTAAGTGGATAATGAAAGCAAATAAGGCCCTAAAGGTTTCAAACAGATCAGCGAAGTAGTTTAGTTGTAATAATGAAGCAAGAAAAATGTATCAGAAAATTTAACCTACAAGTTATATTAATTACAGTTACTTATTCTTACAAGTATTGCACTTTAGTTTATCAACATGTTATATGATTTAGAGCTGACTAAACAAATGACCACCACAAGATAGGGGAAGGATATCAATTGTAAGGGTGGATAAGATGATGGTGCCATGCAGAGAAGATAATTAGAGCATCAAGAGCTCCTTTCACAAATAATACATATACATTCAATGAGCAACACAATATTGTAGCTAACACCCAGTATTCATTAACAAGCATAAGCTGGAGAGTCAAACTCACCTTTTTCAGACGGATTTGATGTCAATCCTTCCCTAGAAAGTATTTCCTCCAATTCCTTTATTAGCTGGGCTTCCCTCTTGTTTTCAGGCACCTGCTTGACTTTTTTATATGTTGACGGGGGAATACTGTAACATAACAAAGATGTCAAGCTATCATCCTCAACAGAGATCTAAGATCATAGAAAGGAAGGCAAAGAAGAGAAAAACCTCATTCCACATGCTTTGATAACAGATTTTAAGTGGTCCACACGTTTACCATATGCAGGAGTTGACACTTCTTTTTTCTGCATTTGAGGAAAGAAAAGAAAATGATATTATCAATCAAAAACATATATCATCCAATCAACTTATGGGAATGAATAAAAATGTGATAGATGATATATGATAGAGTCACAGACAGTCTCACAAAAACTATTACCAAAAGACATCTGTGGTTAGTTCATTATAAATGCTGTTCAGGTTAAAGATCACTGTTTTCAATTCAATACTTGTTATGTCATTCACTATCCAACATAATATCAAGCAATCCTCCTTGGAATTATCATATGATCAGTATGACCTTTGCCGCTTTCTCTGGCAATGATTGCACCAGATCATCTTCTGACTCTCCACTATTTGCTGAATCATTATCGTCTTCTGAGGCTGCTTTAGCAGGCTTGGTCTTTTTCTTACTGGACATATTGGTCTCCTCTGGAGGTCCTTTACGCTTTTTAGTTCCAATAGAGTTCTGCTGCTTCTGCATCTTCCCTTTTGAAACACTACTATTTCTGGGTTTAACTTTGTGTTCATGCTTCTCTTCCTCATCACTTTCTTGATCTGAAGCATCGGAACCCTCTTCACTGCTGACCTTTTTAGTTGCTTTATTATCAGATTTGTTCTTAACAATTTTCTTGGCATTCTTTGCAGGTTTCGAAACTTTAGAAGACTCTAGTACCTTCACATTTAACAAGGAATTTCTGAGAGTAAGAAAGTGCAGCTGCTTCTAAGCATCACTGAAACTATCTGGAATCTCACTGACCTCATCTAGCTGTTGGCTAATAAGATTTTTATAGGGATCAAGAGCAAATTTGCCAAGTTCAAGATCTTTCTCCAGTAGTCGACGAAGACCAGCCATTGTGACTTTCCTGAGGTTAACAAGTCAAAAACACCCATGTTATCTTAAGACTTGAAATGGCATAAAACAACTTGAAGTAAATAACATGCATCAAAGAACATTCATTAGGAGTTCACTATTGTCATAAAGCAAGGACAAAATGATAAATAATTGCAAGAACCAGCACCATACTCTGAATTAGCTTTGATATAAGAAGCTCTTTTTCTAATTGCTTTCTTTATAATGGTCTCACTTGGAACCACTTTATCTACATTGCCTTCAGCTTCCTTAGTTTCAAGCTTAACTGCTTTTTGCTCTCTTAGCAAACCTAAAACCGGAGAGTCTTCTATTTTCTTTTCCTCTTCAGCAGAATGACCCTTTACAATACTTTTAGTTTCAGTTTCCTCTGTTGATCCATCTGTCTCTTGCGTACTTGCATCATTTTCGTCAGCCTCACCAGAATTCTTTGGGGTCTCATCTTCTTCAACCCCTTCTAAGCACTACCAATCATAATGTGAAAAACAACATATTTATATGGACATAAGAATATAAGATATACTGGTGTGGTGAACACTCCTTATGACAATCAGAATTCAAAACAAGAAATCAGAGAACAAATACATTATAAAGAAAACTGTCACTAACAGTAAAAAGTACATCTGCTTATTATAATGATTACATTTATCAGAAATTATACATGTTGAGCTCCTGGTCAAACAAAGCCAACAATTATTTCACATATAATCAGAGTGAAATTAAAATTGCACTTCATTTTAGAGATTTACAATAATTTCAGCTACCAACCATATGCAGGATTTGGCATGTATTTGAAGTAGTTTTTAATGGCGCATGGAAAAGCCAAGGTTTCTGCACAACCTAAGCAACAATCATATATGTAGATACTAAATAGTGGATTCCCACCCCAAGTAACATAACAAGTTGAGTACAGGTTAGATAATACAACAGAAGTACCTTTAGCAAACATTGTTTTATAAACCTCTTATGCACATCCAAAGCATATGCCTCTAATCCCAAGTCTTTCTCAAGCAATCTACGAACCCCCTCAAATGTCAAAGAACTGCATCAAAAGATAAAGCCACATGAAAAATTTTAGATATATGTATATATTCCAAAGCCCAGAATTTCTTACTGACTTGTGCGAAGAAATTATTGTTACCACTACAACTTATGAACTTCATAGAAAAACATCGTTGAATGGATGCATTACTTGATAGTATTCAATCTTGAAAGAGGCTCACAAATATAATAGGGTAAAACTGCTGACAGCATCATTCCAAGAGTAATTAAATAAGAAGAATACCGATATCATACATTCCTTTTAATCAAAACTGCATAGGAATTCATAAGAACGAAAAAATAATTAGGTTAAATTATGCTTTTTCATCCATATAATTTTTTTTCAATGTGTAATTCCATCCTCACACTTTTTTTTTCTTTGTAATTTCCTTAGAGCTTAATTTTGTTTGTAATTAACTCCCTACCATAATTAATTTAGAGATTTCCATTTGCTATTGTCCAATATAATAAGCATTTAGCAATTTATATCATGACATAAAATTGAAGAAAGTACAAATCTAATCACGAAAATTACTAAGAAAATTAGCAATCATAATTTCAATTATGCATATTTTCAATTATAGTTGATTTGATTACATATATGATATATCTGGTAGGATATTTCATTCAAACTACAACAAATTGTCATTCCAATGAATAGTTCTTAGTTCTTATGTCATCCTATAACTATATAAATTCATAAATGTTGGCCATTTGAATAATTACAGATGAAAATCTCCAAATTAGTGCACATGAGGAGTTAATTATAAACAAAAATAAACTATATCAACATAAGGGGAAAAAAAATATAAGGACGGAATTACAAATTAGAACAAACTATAGGGATGAAAAATATAATTTAACCAAATAATTAGTTGAAAATAAAATTAAAAAAAAAAAAGGACTTCTATTATTCAAAATTCAGGGAAGCTATCTCTAATGAACACTAACATTCAATTTTTCCTCAGCCATTTCACAATTATGTCCACAAAATTTCTACATGCACTATACATTTGCGTTGCTTCAGCCCTAAACATAGGCTTTGATCCAAATCATAGAAAATGCTACTTATCGGTTGATTACACTGCATAATTAAAATCTTCCTACTAACGCAATATATATTTCCTGTGAAGAAACAATTCAAACATGAGGCCAATTACTCGGAGTAAGAAAGAGGGAAGTATTACTCGGCCTGTTGCTTGAAGTGAGGGACGCGAGAGCTCATAGCAGTATGAATCTGGGACTCAATATCGGGTGCGTCCAACTCCACAAGCTTCTTCGGAGCCTCGATTTCAGTTTCCAGTGCTTGCTCAGCCATTTTGTACTCTATATAGTGCGCAGAAGGTAAGCCAGACTTGCTGCAGTGGTGAACCTCCTTCGGTCGAAAAAGAGTTTGTGGGAGACGAAGGTCGTTGTGACTGTGTATATACTCTTTCCAGAGTCTCCTCCCGGATCTGGACCGTTAATCTCGTCAAAATCACCGCTGATTTTATTGTGTTTTTTTTTTTTTTTACGAAATCAGATGAAATTGATCTATATAATAATTTTGACAACGTAAAATAAACTTATTGCCTGCTTGGTTTGTGAGAAATTGGAGAGAAAAACATGAGGGCACGAATAATTTGATGCTTTTTTTTGTCATTTTTATATTTACATATGTGAATTTTATAATTTTGAATTTTTTATATTATTTTCAATTTGTTAATTAGTGAGCAACTCAATATAGTAAACATAAAACAATTTCTCTAACGAATAAGGCGCGCATTTGAAGCGGCTAAAATTCAATGAAAAATCAATGTGGCGCCAAATGCAACCCTGAATAGCATTGGCGCCATTCTAATTTTGGCCATTCAAACCACATTTTTGGAACATTATATTTAATATTTATATACTTTACGAAAAAGTTTTACACTTGCACATTTTTTAAAAACATAGTTGTAATTCTATAACAATTAAAAAAATTTAAAATGTCTTGTGTTGTAATGAAAGTATTATTTACACAGAAAGTTTGTACCATGTTACTACTTACTACTTCTTCATTAAAAAAAATAATAAAATTATATATATGAGTTTCGGCTTTTTCTCAATTCTATATAATGTTAAACATACAAAGGCTCTATTTAGATGTATGTGATACACAGCCTTGGTCAATTACAGTTCGTCCCCTATGATTATATTTCTTTGTTCGCTGGATGACACAAGGTTGAAATCTAAAATTATTGTTGAGTGAATCTTAAGTAGAGATGAAGCCTCCATGTGCTAAAGCGACATAAAGGAGGGTGAACAGTAGTATAAAGTATAAACCCTTTAATGTTGATAAACTTATATATATACTAACTTTTAAAATTTTTTAACACATTTCATTTTATAAACAATTTAATGTAGTAGATATGTGCATATATATAATTAACACATTATTTTTTATAATGATTTAGTATAATATTATACACACAAATTTTATGTATTGACTTACATGAATATTGATAACAAATTACAATTTTAACTCTTTAATTTTTAGGAATTCTCTTTCTTATAATTCTTTGATTAACTTGTTGATTTTATTAAAGACGAAGACCTTTGGGCCTAATCTCCTCCTTCAATTAGAATTTGAGTTTTCTTCCCGATTTGATAAAAAAGAAAGCCTTTATATTTGATTTTTTACTTTAATATGAAATTTTAAATTGTCATCACAAAGACTTTATAGGACTTCTTGAAGACTCTTTAGACGAATCATTAAAAATTTTATCTCATTGATTACAAAAATTTTGTATCTTCTGTCCTTTTCCCTTTCTTTTAAAAGATGAAGATACTTTTTATTTGAAGCATTTAAGAGTTTTCTCTCTTTACTTATAAAAGTTCTACTTATTGTCTCCTAAACATTTGAAGATTATTCCATGGTAAAACACTTGAGATTTTATCTCTTTTCTAATAAAGATTTATGTCTCCTTTTCTTGAAAGAACTAAAGATGTAAAGACTATTTTGTGGGAAAGTAAATAAAGGTTTTCTCCATTTATTTACAGAGATTTCTATCTCCAATTTTTCCTTTCGTCGCTCATTTGTAAAGCACCCAATCTATTTATAGACTTTAGTGGATGCTTAGCAAATCGGATAATTACTGAAAACCTTTTACCAAATCAATCCATATTACATAGAATTTGAGCCATGTTTTTAGAAGGTAGATGTAAAGATATATTATTATTTTTTATGTTTACAAATATATAAGGTGTAAATAAAAACTTTTTCTCAACTACATTAATAAGTTTCAATCATATTTATTTTCTAGGATAAAATACATTATTCTTTCCTAAATTATGTTTCAAAATCAATTTACACTCCTAAATTAAAATCTAACATTTAACCCTATAAAATTTCAATTAAAATGAATCTTTTATCTTAGTTTTAATGAAAATTTATTTATTTTAAATTGTCTTCATGATTTTATTCATATTTCGGTTTACTTTTGATAATTGAACAAATTAGGGCCTGTAATTTAAGTTAATCAATTCATATCAAACAAAACAAATCAAAATTATATAAAATTAAAAAATAAAAATTCATGAAAGTTGCATTCACGAGACTATAAATAACTCTTAAGTTTCATATGAAACAAAACAAAAGTAAAAGTCACTAATTTCCTTTGAAAAACTCCATATATATATATATATATATATTGAATTTGCTATTCCCCCAATTGATAAAATGTCAGTATTCAAGAAAATAATGTTATTTTCAATCGATGTGATAAAAAGAAAAGAAAAATTTATTTATGATCTTCAAAATAAGGTTTATTACATAAGAGTAGAACAAAAATTAAAAAGTCCTCAAAATCAACAGAAAATAGATAAAATCAAAAAATTATTTGAAAGAGAAGTATGTGTTGAAAACCTAGATTTTTTTGGGACCAGAAGCAGCTTATGATCTCTTTACCTTATGAAAAAGGTTTCAATGAAAGAAATATCCCTACCAAAGCAAGACCAATTCAAATAAAAAAATAACTATTAAATTATTGTAAAGAGGAAATTCAAGATTTATTAGATAAAAAATTAATAAGGCCCAATAAATTTCCTTGGAGTTATTCTGCATTTTATGTTTAAAATCAAGTAGAAATAGAAAGAGGTGCACCAAAATTAGTAATTAATTATAAACCACTTAATAAAGTTTTCCAATGGATAAAATATCCAATTACAAATAAAAAAGATTTATTATAAAGATTTTATCAAGCAGTAATATTCTCAAATTTTGAAATGAAATTAAGATTTTAACAAATTCAAATTAGAAAGGAAGATATATATATAAAACTACATTTACTACACCCTTTGGTCATTACAAATGGAACATGATATCTTGTGGACTCAAAAATGTTTTTTCAGAATTTCAAAATATGATGAATAACATTTTAAATCCATATAGTCATTTCTTAATTGTTTACATAGATGATGTTTTAGTCTTTTCAAATTCAATAGATCAACATTTTAAACATTTATAGATATTTTTTAATGCTATCAAAAGAAATAGATTAGTTATCTCTCAAAAGAAAATGAAGTTATTTCAAACAAGAGTTAGATTTTTAGGACATGATATATATCAAGGGACAATAACACGAATAAATAGAGCAATAAAATTTATTGACAAATTTTTAGATAAAATCAATGATTAAAAAAAAAAACAACTTTAAAGATTTTTAAGATGCCTTAATTATATTTCTAGCTTTATTTTGAATTTTAGTCATACTAGTAAACCTTTATTTGGAAAAATTAAGAAAGATCCTCTTGCCTACTATCATGAAATGACCAAGGCCATTAGAAGATTAAAATCAATAGTTTATAATCTTTCATGTTTAGAAATACCAAATCCTCAAGCTTTTATGGTAGTAAAAGCAAATGCCTCTAAAATAAGATATGGAGGAATTTTCAAACAAAGATTAGAAGAGGCTAGATTATCCAAAGAACAAGTAGTTAGATACCATTTAGGATGTTGGATCGAATCTCAAAAGAAATATTCTACTATTGAAAAAGAAATTTTTATCTATAATACTATGTATTATAAAATTTCAAAATGATTTAATAAATAAAAAGATTTTACTTCGAGTAGACTATAAAACTGTAAAAGATGTTTTACAAAAGGATATCAAAAATTTGGTTTCAAAATAAATATTTGCTAGATGACAAGTAATTTTATCTTGTTTTGATTTTGATATGAGTTTATTAAAGGTAATCAAAATTTTCTTCTAAATTTCCTTACCAAAGAATTTCTACAAGGATCAAAATGAATCAAGAGGGTTCTTCATCATCTCAATGATCCTTTCCCAATTATTTTGAGCATGTACGTTCCAAAATTGTAAAATATCAAAACAAGAAGGTCCAATATTTGCAAAACCCCTCTAAAAACCAAGATTCATCTTTTGCATCTTCTTTAAGAGTTCTATCTTCAATGTCCTATTCCATCTTCCCAAAATCTTTTCCTCAAGAGCTAAAAGACAATATCTATCAAAAGGCTCAAAAATCTACCCAAGGTTTCCAAGATTTTCTTTTCAAATTCCTATCCTCAATAGCAGATAAAGAACCCACTAGGATGCTTATTTCATGGGATAATGAATATATTTTAGAAAAAGATGAAGTCAATTGTTATTGTGAGTCAATTCCTCTTCAATACCCACAATGTCAGTGTTAGCTTCTTCATGGTATACCATTTGTAAGATTAGATCTTGAAAAATTCAAAAACATCCATATAATAGTTCAAGATAAATCCATAGTAATAACTCCTAGAACTTTATTTGATTATGGATATCTTCAACAAGTCGTAATATTTAATCTTAGTCAAATCCAAGGTTTTGGAAGAAAAATAAAATTTTGTATATTAAATATTTTTGCTTATAGAAATAATTATGCCCAATTATCTATTCAAAGCATCTGGCCTAAGTGGACTCAATTAGGAAAATTCATTCTTTCTCAACACCATATTAGTATATCTTCTCATCAAAGTAAACCTTGCATATATCAAACCAATGAAGTGCCCTAGCCATGTTCAAAACCACCTCAAACTCAATTATTAATAGCAAGAGCCAAAAAATTAGCATCAAATATGTATCAAGAAACTTCTCCCACTAGTTTCAGACTTTCAGGAGCAAACTATAATAAAAAAATTGTCACAAATAAGTCATTGAAAGGATTCAACTTGTTGGATTTACATTAATTTAACAATCAAATCCTTATTCCATAGTCTAATCCTATAACAATTTTAGAGAATAT